>JAJJMC010011034.1:6706228-6799654 GCA_023531435.1 Papaver californicum | reverse complement strand
TGACCGAGTAGAGAGAGTCGGTAACCAGGGTTTTTCAGTATCCACCACTATTTAATTCATGTATATTTAGAATCGTAAATACCGCTGGGACGCCCTAAACATGATGCATCAAAAAGCCCTAGTCTTAAGCATACACCATAAAATTGCGCTAGCGAGAAAATTGTACGAAACTAATTTTAGGTCCACAAATATTACCTGACTATTCTAAGCATACCCCATCAAAGGATTTAACCCAAGCATGAAATATCAAATAAGTAGACAAATATATTTTTAGAATCACAACTGTATACCAGAAACATGGAACATCAAAACCATAGGTCAAGCATGCACCATAAACGACAATACAATTATTTAAAGTCATGAATTTAATCTATTTAAATCATAATGGTCTGTATCAAATATTTAATTCAATTGATCTAAAACTGTAAGTGGTTTCAACATTAAACCCTAGTTACAAATTAATTAGAACATGGAGATGGGTTTCTTAAAACCCATAAAATAATTAAAGAGAATAATAGAAAGGATTAAACCAGGTTTCGAAAATATTGTCGTCTTCTCCGTCTTCTGAAAAGTGTACAGAAGTACTCTTCTTTGCGTCCACAGCAGAAACTCCAGGAACTCCCCAAAAACTCTGTACCCGCTGTCCTCTCTACAGACTCTGTCTCCGCCTCCGTAAACAAAACCTGACGCCTCCTTCCTAAAAGAAAAACTCTCTCCCCGTCTTGTCCTGTCTCCCCTCCCCCTCTACCAAGAACCTTGAACACGCCTTTATAGCTTTTCCCCTAGGTTTCCAAAAAGAATCCCTATTTCAACCAAAGTCTCCACCTAATACTAGCCACGTGACATAGCCTCATACAAATAACCTATAGCCTCTAGCTCCACCTGACGCACCTATCTCATCTCTTCTAATCACCTAGCCATCACGTCACTTTCAACCAACAACCTTCCACTTTTCTAAAAGCAAACCTAGCCACCTATGTTATGTCTCACCTCCATGTGCTTAGACTAGCCGTACTTGCACCCACTAGCCTTCTTCTCTAGGTCCTCTTTTCACTTTAAAACAGACCTAGTAATAGCCTGTACGCTTACTTAAAATTGCTTCCTGTTTTCTCCACATACTCCAAACGTCACTATCCTACTCTTCTCACTTAATCCAAGCAAACCATGTCTCTTTTACCGAGTTATACATCAGCCAACACCAAAAGAGCACATCACATCACTTCTTTCATTAGCCTAGAGTCTTCACGTGTATAAGAAAAATTGCTTTTCTTTTTAACCAATTGTCTCAATCATTCCCTTTCCTAGCTATTTCTCTAGCTGCCTAGTTGCCTCTCATAGCCAACATCACCATAGCTTCAACCACGTACAAAACCCCTTTGCTCTTCTCACTTCTCTCTTCCAACTACTCAAACTTAGCCTTTAGCTCCCTACACTACACGTACTATTCTTTCCTCATCAATCTCTTCTCCTGTTTCACACGTCAACAGCATCAGCCTAGCTTCTTCACACCATCACGAGAACCAATAGACCCCACGTCCATTCCTCTTACGCCTATACTCTCTTCGTCTCTGTTCCCCACTAGGCACACATGCCTAACCTACTCTTCACTTCTTTTAACTCTTCCACCAGCCAACTAACCCTGTCTTCTGTTGCTTCACTGCCTGACGCATCCTGTTCTCATTTTACAATTTGCCCAGCCACTACCGAACAGCCTCTCTCACTTACTTGGCCTTGTTCATGGTTAAGCATTGGCACATGATTACGCGAGAAGTCTACCGATTATCCCTTTTAACCATGTTTAGTTATAACTTCGGATTTTATGTGAACCATCAATAAACAATAAAATGATAAAATTAATATAATTGTGAGTACCAACAAATACAAATTAAAAGGTTAATATGTATGAATTACGACCCTATCAGGGCCCAAAAAGGAGCCAGACGTGCTTCTCAACACGTGTCCAATTAAAGTTTACTTTGATCTTTATCATTTTAAATGTTGTTTTGTTTTGAATATATTAATTAGTTTATGTAATTTTAATAAAGATTTAATGAAACTCAAGACTTACATTTAAGTTTTGCATTACATTTAAGCATAACTAAATTCAAACTAAATATTATACTTAAGCATAACCAAATTCAAACTAAATACTATACTTAAGCATAATTACTACATTTAATCAAAAACTAACTTAAACTAACAAGTAACTGAAGTAAAACAATTCAATTAATGTTATAGGTATCTTCGTCATCTTTAGAGGCATCGTCGTCCTCATTGTGGACATGTTGTGGTATTGGTTGCTCATCCAATTGTTTTTGTATCTAAGTGTTCATGAAAAGAATTTTATTCTTGTTATAATCAGAGTAATATTTGTCTCGTGAAAGGTGACTTTTTCGAAGTTGTTTACCACCAAACCAAATTGGGATGATCTTGCTTGTTCTTCTAAACGCTCGTGCTTCATTTACTCGACCATGTTAAACTCAGTTGATGAAGATTCATCTTCTTGGTCTAGTTTTCTCGCTAATTTTACGTTTTTTATCCCCGGCCTCTTCGTCGACAAAATATCGAACACTTGATGGTTTTCTAGAAAACCATCTTTAAATATTCCTGAATTTGGTTTGAATACGATTTACTTTGAAATACATTTCTTTGTTATTCTTTTTGAATGCTTTAATTGAAAATAAAATATAAGATATAAATTCGAAGTCAAAATTAGATAACAACAGTAGATTCATGCTAAAAATAGATATACATTCGTGTACTCGGCAAATATAACCAATTAGGAAACAAAAGCTTATCGGTTCTCAGCAATCCTACCACTTGGGTTATAAAATTGCCAATATATTTAATATTATAACTAACTGAATCAACCGGTCTCAAGTGATCAGGTGCCTATTGATACCCCTAGTTTTGGCAGTTAACAACATTTTTATAATGAGGTTTGAGACACGATATTCAAACAATCATGTCTCCCTGACTACTAAATCAAATTTTACAAATGAAACTATTTTAGATATTAGAGGTAACCTATGGAACTTTTTAAACTTAACCTAGTTAATTTAAATTTGAAAATGACTAAAAATAGGATCAAAAGTTTATATAGATTTAGATGGTGGAATTTTGTCAGAGGCAAAAATTGTAAATTTATTTGTCTCGTATCAGAAATATTGAATTTCTAAATTTATTCATGTCTCGCGTCAGAAAAAAAATATAGAGCATACATATCTTGGGGACCCACCCTGCTCAGTGCTCAGGGAAAAGAAACCATGGTCCTCAGGTACTATGCCTTGCTCGAAGTCAGAAAGCCTTGTTCATCATGTCTTGCTCGAATCATGGATTCATGGTCCCAGAGACCATGCCTTGTTCGATCCCATCCACTATGCTTGTATCACTAAACCTTGCATCACCAAACCTTAGTTCACTATGCCTTGCTCGAGTAGCCATGGTCCTCAAGGACTACACCTTGCTCAAGTCACGATGCCATGGTCCCAGGGACTATCCTTATTCGAATCACCAAGCTTTGTTCGATCATGCCTTTTTCGTGTCATACCTTGTTCGACCACGCCAAGCTTTGGTCCTCAAGAAATATGCGTTGTCTGACCACACTAAGTCATGGTCCTCAAGGACCATGCTCTATTCGATTACGCTAATCCTTTGTCCTCGAGGACCATGCTCTGTTCAATCGCGCAAAGCCACACTTTGCTTGATCATGCCAAGCCTTAGTCCTCAATGAACATGTTTTTTTAGAACACGCCAAGCCTTGGTTCTCGAGGACCATGCTTTATTTGATCACCAAGCCCGAGTCCTCGATACCATGATGTGTTCAATTCTCAGGGACATTAATATTTTCCCCTTCGAGCACATGCCAACCTTGCTTAATTAGTCCTCGAAAATATAGCGCCGATCCCATACTCGGTCCTTGAGAACTTTTGCATAATCTTGTCTCTGGACTCTTCCAAACTTGTGACATCCCTAAGCCTGCACACATCTAGGGTTGCCACTTCCAAGTTTGTGCCATTTCCAAATCTTGTCGCTTTCAATTTTGGGCGCTTCCAAGCTTAGACTTACTAAACTCTACTAGGCTCAAAATTAGTAGTTAAATTATTCGAAATAATCATTCATATGAATCAATCATCAAATATGTACGAGATATCAAGCATGTCACAAGGGGATACTCATTGGGGTATTGATATGGTGGTCTATATCCTGTGAGATGTAATTAAACACCCACGATGAGAAGGAATTAAATTGAGCGTTACTAGAGGATAAAATAACAAGCATTACAGTTGCAAGAATTCTCCCAGCCATAATGGGAGCTACGAATTCAAGAGTTATGTCATCAATAATGGGCATATTCTCAACCATGTTCCCCACCTCATTATCTTTCCATCTTTTCCACTTCCTACGATATCAAGAGTTAAAACATTATAAATCGTAAATTTCTTCTATTTTCAAGAAGACACAAGTTAGAGAGAACAAGTTTGTGAAAGTTCATCAGACTATCTTAAACCACTCCATCTTCCATATTTAAACTCTACCATAGGCATTGGAGTTCTATGACTAGAACTCACTAATCTATAATCTCATCCTTATCTGCTTTCCTCCATAAGATCAACCTTTTTTCCTCCTTTGTGACCGAAACAACGCTTGAACGACCATTTTTTTGGTTTATCCTAGCCTTGTACAATTTTGAACTCTTGTATTCTTACGATGTACCCTTTCACCCTTTTATCTGTTTTTCACCTAAAAACAGAGAAAAACAAAATTTTGTCTCATATTTTTGTACGAATCTTCAATTTAGTCTTTAGTCGTTTTATCATTTGAAGTAGCATTAGGTTAAAAATAAAAGGTTTTGGAAGATTTTCAATACTTTTAAATCGGAATCATTTACATAATTTGGTTTAGTTTTCAAGAAGATATGCTCATTCGAATGATGTATCTTAAATCTAAAAATGGATTAAAGGTTTTTTTAACTACTGAAGACTATATGAAGACATACTTAGAGGTGTATCTAAATGTTAACGTTTCACTACCTACCATTCATCATCTTTTTTATCCGTGTTTTCATTTCAAGAACATTTCCGTGATTTTTTAAATCATTGTCTTTGTTAATAAAAACATCAAAAGTACTTGGTGTTGTAATGGAATATCCATTTTTTTTTTTAAGAAAATTTTGAATGGGTGAACAATGCAAAAGAAGTAAGATTCAATAATTATAAAATAGGAGCTCCATAAGATAACCGTACATTGAAAAAGCGACCATCTATAAACTATCGTTTATACGTGTTATTTGTACTTGTAATTGGGCAACAATTCAACAATAACAAAATAAATTTATATTTATCGCGATACCAAAGTTTATAGGCCATGGTCTAGTTTCGACGCTTTCCTTTTTATGATTTGGTTTTAATCAAGATTGATCCCTATATCAGATACATGATCAATGACTTATATCAAAAAGACATAGGAACTTAACTGGCTGTTGCAATACATTGTAAATAAGATTGTGTAGTGTCGGAGCTAGGAATCTAACAATGGGGAGGCAAATTTTTTTAAAGCAAACAAGAATGCAAAAATGGGTTTTTGAAACCATATTGACAAAAAAAAATTAATTAGGCTTGGTAGCCAGCCCAGCAGGATAGGAAACTGTCTACCTTTGCCATGGGATGGCTCCGCCCTTGTGCTCATGAGGATAAACTACAACTCATGTACAAAATCTCAATAAAAGGCCTAGAAAAATAAAGCTCATACGTTGAATATTGATGGAATCCTTGTTTCCTATTGGCCGAATTAATCCTTATGTGATGCAGTAATTTTGGTAAGGACACTTGGAAAAGTTTGATTGGTACAAATATTCTGGGGTTAAAGGAAACCCACTCTCATATTGACTATTATATTTAAAAACTATTACTCTTATTTTACATCCCACACTTAACTGTACATGGTCAATGTCACCTACAATGGGTGGACAACAACTCAGATCCGCGATCTATGTTTAGTCATATTTAATAAACGACTGTGGTTAAATTTTATACTTTTTACTAGAAATAGAATACCATGTTGGACAAAATAAGGAAACCACCACTTTATTTGTGGTAATTATCGAACCACAAATTCCTAACCTCTATTTAACTCTTATAAAAACAAGTTGGGTGTTTGTATATTGGAACATTATTTCTTTTATTGCATTCATGGTACAACGATTTATGTCCACAAGTAGATCATAGCTCTTTCCCTCTATCCTCCTTTTTTTCTATCTTAATTCTTTTATTTTCAATCTACTTTAGATCTCCTCATTTGTAATTTCTATTAAGTGTGATCTTCAATCAACTCTATTAATCTCAGTTTTTTAATTCTGATGGCTTCTCCGATTCTCAAAACTCCATTTCAATATGTTACCATTGAAAAAATGCTTTTCCGTCTATCTTTCTTCAAAGCTCAAACGACTAATGTAATCAAGATAAAAGAATTATCTCCTTCTATTTCCTCACAAGGAGAAATATTCGTCTCCCTTGTTAAACACCTCAGAGATCTGATATTAATTCTACATGGGGATTCCCAAGCAAACACCTGGAAATATGATAATAATAGGGTCCGGATGATTATAAGAATATAGTATATCTGTTTCAGGAAAAGAGTTACTATCACTTTTTCAAATTGACATATTTTTAGATTAAAATAAATAAGTAATAGTAACACTTTTCCAGAAACAAAGAAAGTATAAAAATGATAAAGGGTCGTATCTGCATATTATTCTTGATCAACGTATCCAAAAAATTGATCCCGTAGTTTCTTTATTCCTTAAAATACTACTAATAAAGGTTAGCTTAAGTTTATTTCAGATCTATCTAATCTCATTTAACATATCCATTTATCCCAAATCACTTTGATTCTTTCAATCCATTAACAACCAATCCCAATCATACTTCCAAAAAATCTCAAGTGAATAACAACAAAAATCCCATCTCCAAAAACCATCATCACCACAAATACAAAAACCCACTCAACCTAGGAAAAAATGATTTCAATATGATTACATTTGCCCTTTCCCATGTGATTCATTTGCTCCCTCAGTTCAAACTAAAGTCAGAAAAAAAATCACCACTCTTTGGTTAAATTAGTTCATATAAATCCTAAAGATCCTCTCGGGTGGTGGGAGTCGGCCATTGTTGTTTCAGTTTCCAAGCGAATATCTTCTTGCGATAATATTGGGAAAATCATTGCTGATAGATTTAAAGTCAAATAAAGTTTTGCACTAATGCCTTTTAACCAAAATCAAGCTATCATTTATGTTGTTACTGCATCCATTGACGTTAATTGCGAGGAATGGAACTTCAATTTTAAAAGTGATGATTGTAGTGTCAAGGTGTTTTCATGGAAGCAAGGTTTCATGATGCTTGATAATCCATATGTTCAAAAAGATTTGCATTCGGGGTACCTCTTCAGTATTGGTCAGTGAATATATTTCATGCTCTTGCAAAAGCATGTGGTGAATTATTGGTCATTGGTAAACAATACTCTCAATCTCACTGATATGTCCACCATCGGAATGAAGATAAAAAATGTGATATGGATCAACGCAATCCCGAGGGTTGTTGAGTTGCACGCTTCATTTGGCTTTTTGGAGTCAATGTGCTGATCAAGGATTTCAATCAGTTCTCATGTTCTGCTATGGAAAGAATTTTCATTTCTCCATCGGAAAATATGTCGGCAAGCTCATCAGACTTTTTTAATTATCAGGAAAATACTTCCAGGAAAAGACGCAGGTATCTGTTGGAATATTAAGAACTACATTGTATTGAATGGCATTGGAATGTATTGGATAATGACAAACAGATACAACCGAGACATTATATAGTCTTTATCTCCCAAACTTACATAGCACACTTCCTCAGACACACTCTTTACACACTTACACTTTATTATCCCCCCTCAAGTTCAAGGTACATTGCAAATGTTCATTGAACTTGCAAAGATAGATTTTATTAACAACACTGTGACATCTAAAAGACAGACCAGAAGTGCGCAAATGTAAATCCGATGAAGTAGAGGATCCCAACCAAATCACTGGTGCCCATAACAGCAACTTGCACTTATTGAAATATGTAAAACAACTATTCATCCTGCACTGGCAGAGTTTGACTAGTGGACTATCCACTAACTGCAAGCAATCCGAATAGTAATAGAACCAGCAAAACATTGTCACCATCAAACACTTACAACAAGAAAGAGGAGATTATGAATTTCCGAACAGAATAAGAAACCGACCAAAGTAGAAATTGAAACCAAATACTCTCTTCACACAACAGATACCAAGAAAAATTAAGAACCACGAATGAAGCGGAAAATCAGATCGAGATGCAATTGAAGTGAGCATTGAAATTGAAAAGAGGATTGAAGAAAGAATTGAATGAAATAGAAAACCGGAATTGAGTGTAGATGAAATCTTGATTGAGATCTGAAAACATGAATGACTACATAGCTAAAATATAAAACTGAAGAGGCATTAAATTGAATATTGAATTGATTTAAAAATCATGTGAAAACATCTGTTGGTGTGTTTGGAACCAGTCTTACGGGTATTGAACAATGCTGGTGATCTTTGCACCAGTCTTACATGTAAAATGAACATTAATGCTGATGAGTCAGCATCAGAATTACATGGAACAGTGAATCAAAGCTGAAAATTCTTCAGTCTTACATGAATGGATCTAAAAATATCTGAAAAGTTTGAGGTTGAAAACTCAAACAGGAACCCATTTGAATTAACAAAAAGTTAAATCTGATACCTTGTTTTGGCTCGTTGAAGCTGTGTCATTCCATTACAATGTATTCAGGCACTGGTTCATTGATATAAGCTAGCAACATAGAACATTACACCCAAATGCATCGATCAAAGTACGATGACTGATACACACAAACAACTACCAAAAAATAAAGAACTGTAACTAGTCACCACCTCGTGAAAACTGCTTCAAACAAATTGAAATACTTCCAACTACATGTTTGGAATGAACCTAGATGAAATCATTCGTACATGACTGTAGCCTGTCCTTGCTGAGCTACCAACAACAGATAACAATCCACCACCACCATAACCATCATCTTGCTCATCATCTAGATACAAATCATTTGTATCCCTAAAAGCCGAATGCAATACAACTAATCCAACTCCAATTGAAAGCGAAACAACAACATTCAACCATACATGAGTCAAAATTAGGGCACCAACCGTTACAACACTCAATCCCACCAGTATCACACGATCATCAAAACTCCAACTAAAAGAACAACTAATGTTTCATCCCGAAAGAAGTATAGAAACAACCAAGCAACAAAAAAACAACCAAGAACACAATCATGGAAATTGGATGCCATAACACACGAGGATCTCTCAAATTTCAGCGGTAGTAATACTGCAGGTTTCCTGATTGTGTTCTATAAAAGTATACCTAATTGAATATAATTTAGACACAATATTATCAATTTCTCGTCTTCTTCTTCGTCCTCCTCTTTTTCAGCTCCCACCTCCATCTCTTTTCTCCTCCATGTCTTTTCTTATCTCCGAAAGTATTCTTGCACATGCTCTATCTTACTCTTTATGTAAATTTTCTCCTCCCCATTCTTCCCCTAATGTTACTGCACTTTGGTTATTACCCGAAATTGACAGGCTTTTCAAGATTGGTCTTCAGACATGAATCAAATGCAATTTTAATATTAATTCATCAAAGAATTTATTGGAGGTCACTTTATTGTGGGATGGCCCATTCAATCAAAATCTACTTGGTGATGTAGGTGATGAAGGATTTATCAATGAAAAAAGTATTTCAGAAGACTTTATTTTTTCTTCAAAGATTGTCAACAGAGAACCTAGAATTAAATATCCCCAAATTGAAGACCTTTCTTTTCTTAATTCATTTTTGAAGGAGATGGTGTTGAAGAAATGGTAGATACAAGTTGGGGACCTGGTATTTCTCTAAATAATTCAATTTCAATATCTTTTTCGGCTACTAATTCAGAATCAGTTCTAACCCCAATTCACATTTCGCCTGACATTGAAGATGAGGAATCAGTGTCAAACTTACCATTTGACCAGTTGTATGAGGAAGAAGTTGATAATAGTCCACTGGGTTTTTCATATTCACTATAGCAACCAGTAATACTAAAAAAGCTAAGCAGGGAATGGAAGAGATTGGGAATTTCTCTTGCTAATGAAGCCTCATGCTGCACTCTTAGAACCACCAGAGGTATGGGTAAAAGTTGTTCTCAATGACTATTAAATTTATATCTTGGAACGTATGAGGATTGAGGTCTGATTTTTGTAGAATTATTGTGAAAAATCTCATTAAATCATCTAAAGCTTCAATAATTTTTCTACAAGAAACAATGTTGGAAAGTGTATCAAAGAAGGATATTCATCAAATTTGCGGTTTACCTAATTATGGGTGGGTTTCTCAGAATTCAATTGGGAGATCTGGTGGCATGCTTATTTTATGGGACTTGGATGTTTCTGAAGTAGTCTCAGCTTTTGAGGGTACTTATACATTATATGTTGAAGGTTTCTTTAAAGAGGATGGTTTTTCATGTTATCTTACTAATGCGTATGGCTCTAATCACTACAATGAAAGAGATGAATTTTGGGAAGAAGCATATGCTGTTAGGGGAATGTGGCCTTTGATATCATGGGTTTTATGATGGGATTTCAATGTTGTTAAAATACATAGATGAGAAGAAAAATTGCAAGAGAACTACCAAAATTATGCTTGATTTTTAGTGAATTTATAACTTATCATGAATTGGTTGATTTATCGCTAAAAGGATTTAAATTTACATGGACAAGTGGAGAAGTGGAGAAGACAACCTAATACTCTGCAAGCTTGATAGATTTATGATCTCTTTAGACTTTGAACAGAAATTTCAATTGATCACTCAAGTTGCTCTCTCCAGGCCAATTTCAGATCACCTTCCATTATTACTTGATACCATTGATTCTACATGGGGTCCTCCACCTTTCAGATCTGAGGCTATGTGGTTCCTGGTTTATTGAGAAAGTGCAAGAATGATGGAATTCTTTCTCTTTTGAAGGCTCTCATAGTTCAATACTTTGGTTTAAACTTGAATCTTTAAAGAAGGAATTAAGAAAATGGAATAAAGAAGTCTTGGGTAATCTCAATTTGAAGAAACAACATTTACTTCACAACATTGATATTGTGGATAAACTAGAAGAAAGGCAAATATCAAATAAGGTACAAAGATCTATCAAAATGAAATCAAAAGTTGAGTTTGAGCAAGTCACTCTTATGTTAGAGAGATCCATAAAACAAAACTCAAGGGTCCAGTGGTTAAAGGAAGGAGATAAGAACACATCTTTTCTTTCATGGCTTTGCTTCTAATAGAAGAAGGGTGAATAAAATTAAACATCTTATGATTTATGGAATTCTTACTGATGATAGAAGCAAAATAAAATGCAACATCATAAATCATTTTCAAAATATTTTCAAAGAAGATATGTTCAACAGGCCACCTATTGAAGAACTTGAATTCAAAGGTATTTCTGAAGAAGAAGCTATTTCAGTTGAAAAAGACATTTCTGAAGAGGAAGTGATAGAAGCTATTAATGAGCTTGATGTTGTTAAAGATCCTGGACCCGACGAATATCCCATCATTTTTTTAAAGAAGTGTTGGTCTTTCCTTAAAGAAGATATTATGGGAACAATTGCTGAGTTTAATTCCTGAGGTAAAATCAATTCCATTCACAATGCTACCTTCATTTCTTTAATCCCTAAAAAACTCATATGGAAAGTGTATTAGATATGAGGTCAATTAGTCTGCTTACTAGCATTTACAAGATCATATCAAAGGTTCTTGCAAGTAGGCTTAGTGCTATTATCCCAAAGATAATCTCCGAGAATCAATTTGCTTATGTGGAAGGAATGTATATTAACGATAGCATTTTGATTGTTAATGAGTTAGTGGACTCTAAGTTGAAAAATAACCCACCCACCCCCACCCTTTATTATTGCTATGGATGGATTTGCAAGGCACTTGGACAAGCTAACTCTCAACAACTTCATTAGTGGTTTCCCAATTAAAGATGGAGGATTAAAGCTTTCACATCTACAATATGTTGATGATACCATCCTTTTCATCAAAAATGATTGGGATGAATTGCAATTTGTGTTTAGTACCTTGAAATGTTTTAAAGTGGTCTCAGGTCTCAAAGTAAACAACTGTGGTTGGTATTGGTGAAACTTCTATATTAAATTCTTGGGCAGATAAACTTGGATGCAAGACTGATCAATTGCCAATTCTTTACCTTGGATTACCTATGGGTGCCAAATCAACTTCCAAGGCCTTATGGGATCCAGTAATTGAGAGGTTTCATGGTAAATTAGTTGCATGGAAAAGATTCAAGCTCACAAAAGGAGGAGATATTTCTCTCATCAAAAATGTGCTCTCAAGTCTCGCGCTATACTACTTCAGTACTCATAAAGCACCAGTATCTATAGTCAAGATTTTGAAAAAGAAGATTAAAGACTTTCTTCGCACCAGTATCTATAGTCAAGATTTTGAAAAAGAAGATTAAAGACTTTCTTTGGGATGACAATGAAGACTCAAAGAGGAAACACCTTGCAAACTGGGAACTGATTTGCACACCTGCAGACAAAGGAGGGTTAGGCATTAGGAACTTGCAGTACTTTAATATGCTTGCCAAATAGAGTTGGAGGTTTGGTTTGGAGAAAGATTCACTATGGTGTTCAGTGATATCTGAAAAATATGGCTCATCTTCATCTATATGGGTTCCTGACAAAATTAAAGGTCCTTATGGTTCATCTTGCTGGAAAGCCATTGCTAATCATGCTGACATGGTATCTCTTCACTCTTCTTTTGTCATTCAAGATGGGAAATCTATCTCTTTTTGGTGTGACCCATGAGTAGGAATTCAACCTCTGAAAAATGTATTCCCATCTCTATAGAAATGAAAAAGGCTCTCTTGCTAATCACATTGATACAATGATAACTTGGCAGATTGGAATTTTTATTTTAGAAGACATCTTAGTGACTCTTGAGGAAGAACAATTGATATCACTGTTAGATACAACAACCTTGCAGCTTAGAGGACAGAAGAAAATGGTCTCTCTCAAGCAATGACACTTTTTCTATAATTTCTTATACTTGGCATTACATCAAGGTGATAATCATCCTCAATTTCCTTATAAAGCAATATGTAACAACAAAGTGCCCATTAGAGTCAACTTCTTTTTATGGTTAATTGCTCACAATATAATAATTACACCTGATAAGTTTGTGGAGTGGGGCTCTCATCATGTTAACAAATTTCTCTTATGTGGTAATGCCGAGGAAAATATTAAACATTTGTTGTTCGATTGTTCTTTTTTAAAGAGGATATAGTCTGCAGTACTTCCAGATCATGGTGTAAATGGTATATGTTTATCCACAGTCCCCAACTTGATGCAGGTATGACACACACTTAGATCTCCTACTGATGATAAACAAGTATGGTCTATAATTCCTGTTGCAGCTCTATGGTCCATTTGGAATGAAAGAAACTTAAGAATGTTTGAGGAGAAATGAAGAATATTGATCAGGTGTGTCAGAATGCAAGGGCGTTACTTCTTTCATGGGTTTCCATTTTCAAATCTAATTTAAGAGGGAACCTAAATTACTTAATTTTTAACTGGGATATAATTTATTTTTTTATTTTGTTTCTTTAATTTTGTTGTTTCTTACTACTTGTGAGAAGCTTGTCTCTACGTTCTTTTCTCTTCTAATAAAATTTCCTCTTTATAAAAAAAGAAAAGAAAAAGATTTATGTCCACAACTACAAACAAAAATGAATCTGACATATATCATACGTTATTGATCTGTTAATGTTGGCGTGTGCACTAATTTGCTGCATTTTATAGTCAATCACATATTATTGTAAAAATTTGGAACATATTTGTTGAGAATAACGATAATTTTATACCTGGATATTGATTAACAGAGCTTATTTTCGTATCACCTTAGAACAACTGGAAAAAAAAAACCGAAACCAAAAACTTGCTTTCGTGTAAAAAAATATTTGATCACAACTTATTTGTTATCCTGTAATTCCTTCCATGTATGTCGGCTTATATGGATCCTGAGCCTACCATGTATATAGATGTTACGGGTGGACTTGATTCCTGCTTACGGGTGTCTGCTTTGAGATAACGAAGCAAAATGACGGATAATGGCGGTTGGAAAAGATAATTTAGTGATGAACATGAGAACACAAGACCCCTATCAGTGTAAAGGAGCTTAACCACACAACCAAATAACAGATATAACAAGTAAAGAGACAACCCATCTTCAGAGTAACATATGAGTTTCATTGTTTCATTAAAGATAAGTTTCATTATCTTTATTGTCATTGTTGAAATTTTTATTAGACTTCAATTCTTCGAGGGGCAGAAGATGTGCAATATTATAGTGTTAAGATTTTATTTATTTTTAACCTTTTTGATCCAATTTATAATTTATTTTGTTCTTTGGATTATGGCTTCATAATCTTCATCTTTGTGTTATGTATTCAATCTTTTTTAGTTTCCCTGTGAGTATGTGTCCATCATAGGAGAAAGGGAGAGAAGTAAAACGAAAACGGGCCATAATATTTAAGGAAATTTAACCCATTTATTACGTAGTCTGGGCATAAATCTAGTACAATTTATTACTGAACGGACGTTCGTATGTCTACAACCAAAGGCAGACGCTACTGGTTTTCCCTTTCTGGTGATCATATATCCACTGCAGTATCTAATCAAAATTTGATATCCATTAGCCATTTAACTCCATGACACTTCCTATTTTACACTGCCCTATTTTTACATGTACCTCTGAAGATAGAAAAGGGAACACGACGTAATAAATAAATATGAGACTGCCAAATAAGAAGATAGTGTTGGTCCCATAATCTTTATCACTATCCCCATGATCAGATAGCAGGTGAATTGTCTCCAAACCTACACTTGAATTCCTACCTAGAAATGGAAGTGATATGGTCCATACAATATGAAGATATACCAAATACATTGTATTCAATAAAACAAAACCACAATCAGGATTTGTGTTTGGGTTGGTCACAAGCAGCATACACATGCACATGCATGATGTATCTCTTCAATTACTCTGTTCCCTTAATTGGTCAAACATAAGGTCAAAACCCACGATGTATTATTGTATGAAGACTAAGATGCGGGTACGGAAATCAATTATAATCCATCACATGACAATCTAATCTATTTGGGTTTTGCATCATTTTCTTGGATATTTTTGGTTTCATGGTGTGAACACTTAATTTTGTTATGGGCTTCTTATTTTTGGGATATTCTATGTGGCAAAAATCAAGGCTACCTGTCTAATTGAGAGTAAACCGTAGATGGTCTGGCCATGTGCAAAGGATAGTCTATCACGTGATAAACTACCCTACCATATATTGTAATTTTCGTAAAGAGAGAAAAAATGATGAATAATTCAATTTTTTGAGAAGAAAAAATGCAAATTAAATTGAAAATAAAAAAAATTTCTCACATGGCAAGAACAATGGTATAGTTGGTGACTTGGTGGACCCTCTTCCTTAACCTAACGCCATGAAATTGCGCAAAATTTTGCCCATTTGAGCTCATAATTCAACCAAATTCTAGAGAAATAAAAACTCTTTTGATGATTGGACGATGATGGAAGCTTTTGCATATGTCAACATTAAAGGTGTGTAAATACTTTTTACGACTATTTCAGTTTCTTTTTTTTCTTAATATTTTTAAAATTAAACCATATTTTTTTCAATTAAAGTAAAAATAATAAAATTAAATACTTAATTTACTGTATAGTAACAAAAATTCACTCTAATTTGATGTAATTTAAAAGATGTTAGAAAAGAAGAAAAGTTGGCATAGTTGTAAAAAACTATAACTATTTTGATTTCTTAATTTTTAAATTCTTTTAGTTTCTTCGAATTGTAGCCCAAAATCTTTTAATCACATTATAAACTAACTGTAATTTATTAAAATTGATTACAATAGCTTTAAATGCCCAATAAACCTGAAGATATTGAAAAATAGTTGCAAAAAATTCAATCTTTAATCGTCACCCACCGCGTTCGTGGCAATCTAGTATATAGATGAATATTTTCTTACTTCTAGTTGTCTTACGAGGACTTTCTCACTTGGGTCTTGATGTAGCAAGTATCAACCATAAAGTCTAGATCTCTAAGTCCTTCCATACATAAGTAACTTGAGTCCTAGGATATTGTACTATTTGAAATCGATTCTTTTCTTTTTTCTTTATTTTTCTTTTGCTGAAAAGACTATGCATAATAACAACTTACGATCAGAAAAACCCTTAAACCCTAAGCGTCGTTTGCTCAGATCTGCTCTCATGGGAGCAGATCTGAGCAAACCACCTTATCAAATCCTTCCTCCTTCCTTCTAGTCTCTCCTATGTAGTTACTGCAGTTTTTTAGATTTTTTTAGGTGGTTTCTTCATGTCTTTTTAAGTTTCTTTTTCACTGTTTAGGTTTATCTCGGTTTCTTCTTGGGTTTGTTTGGTTTTCCCTTTGATTTTCTGTTTTTAATTCATGGGAAGATGGGTATCCTTTGTTTTCAAAGGAAATCGTCTACTTCTCTTTGCATTAACCATACAACAACTTTTGCTTCATTGACAGACCCATCTCTTTCGGTTTCAACAGTGTCTTCTTCAACATCTATTATAAAAGGAACAACAATAAAATCACTAGTCTAAAAGATGCAATCAACAAAAATTACAAGAACTCCAACTATATCAGCAACAACAATCATATAAGCAACAACAAAAATCACGGAAGAAACGATAACTACCATATATTCAAATTTAAGGTCAACAAACATTACATCTGATTAAAAGAGAAAAAGAATCAAGGATTTATCTCTAATGAGTACTCCTAGTTTGGATCCCTCTCAATTACTTTGGTACAAAAAATTGGACCATTGTATGGTCCTACCTCTCATGTTCGTGGCCATGAAAGGAGTTCTGTGTGTGGAAGCGAACGTCCACACAACCAAAACCTTGAGAGACTGATGGATCCTTTTTTGGATCCTCACAACTTTGTTTTGTGCAAGATTGTTAATTGATTTGGAAGAAATCAGTTCTTTCGAAATAATACCATCTAAACATCACAAGGAATGGATTCAATTGGTTGTATTGTTTGGTGATTTTCTTTGATGTGTCTCTAGATCTGTTAGTGGTATAAGTTGTCAAGTTTGCTTATGTTTCTCCATTATCTCTGTGAATTAATGGTTTTCACATCACCTCTGTAATTTATGTTGCTTTCATTATCTTGTAATGGTCCTGGTAAAAGTCTTGTTGTGGATGTACTCTTCTGGTAAGGTGCTTTATTCACCTTACTTTTCTTATTAAAAATAAATAAATAATAAATTAGAGTATTTGATGGAGTAGTCCTTGAAAATCGTATTTGGTGGTGAGGTTCTAAAAAGTTCAAGATTTTTTTGGATTTTTTTAAAGACTGGCTTATTCTAAGGTGTGAATGTCACAACTCTTAAAATTTTCAAATCAATAGGTGAAATCTCTCGGGTTTTCTCACATACATGGGAGAACAGTTATCAATTTTGGTGATTTATTGGAGATCAAAACTGAAACTTTCTATCCAGCAAATAACATAGATAATAAAATGTCTACTTTGCAACAAAAAAAGAAGAAGAAGCAAATAACATGAAAGATAACATTAATACTTGTTCAGTGGTCAAGCCAGTGTTTTTATCAGGAGGTTTTTAACTCTCTGTCCACTTGCCCCACCCACCCCTAAAATTTTATACTTTAGCAACTGCATAAGTAGCTATAGTATCAAAGGCCAAACTCAAAATGAACATATTTACTGCTTAATTCGATTGGATATGTTGACATTAATTACACTAGTGAAATCACGCGCCTTTCCCTTGAACCGATGATTTGATTTTCCAACACTGATGCAAACATAGTCCTCATCACTCACTCATCCCACGTCTGTCTGTCTCCAACACTTCTTGCTCACAATATTCACTCTTCCCCCTCTCTTTCTAAACTAATCAATCCACAACCATTGCATTAACATTTAGGATCTAGCTAAATCTATGTTTAGATAATACATGAACATAGATAAAGATATATGTAATGTAGTTCGTTTTCACTTATCATCATTTGATTTTCATCTCTAACTAATTTAAGTTGTGGTAGAAACTTATTTCATTTGCTTCTTATTAAATCTATCTCCAGAAAAACTACATGGATAAAATATGTATTTTTTCTTTTCTTGTTACCGTCAGTTATTTAGGTTTCATGCCCATCTACATTTTACTGCCAATTCTGAGCCACTACAACCGATAGGCATTTCAATATTTTCCATGGTAAACTTCTTTCTTGCAATCTCCTTAACGACTTCTACCTATAAACACAATTAACCCAAAATGCTCAATATCTGTAACAATTGATATAAGAATAGGTTAACCACTTCTACTTGTAAACTACAATTAACCCAAAATGCTCATTATTTTGTAACACTTGATATAACATAAGCTAGCAATTTGTACTTATTCTCAAAACCAAAACAAACCCCAAAATTGCAACTATACTGTGAGATTGATATGATGCTAATAGAAAATTTTGCCTAAATTAAGCAAATATTATTCCCTAAAGCATTGTTTACACAAACATCACAAACTTAGGTATTGGAACGTGTAATTTCTCAAATGGAATTTAGTAAACAATAATATTCTCTTAGGCATATATTATAGAATATACGTAGAATATATTCTGATCTTCTCCAGATCTTGTTCACGCATGAATCAGATCCTGTGCACATTATGCACACACAAAATATATCCTTCACGATATCGATATCTCCTAGGATATTTTGTTTCCCTTCCTAGTTATTCTATTCTTCTTTATATCCTGTATATCACCATGTAGTCGGCAAGTGAGTTAACCTAAGAGAGAATGAAATATCACTTTATCACTTCAGTTTCTGAGCTCTTAAACCCATTCTATAACAACTCTTCAACTAATTTTTCATATATACAAATAGTTAATGTTCACAAAGTTAAACTCGATTAAATCACCACAAATAGTACTACTACTGCATCTAAAATGAATTTTAGTAAATGACCATTTGGTAAAACTTTGAATCATGCATAAGAATTCAGAGAAAAAAAAATCAATATATTTAAAGAACTCAGTAAGAAAATTTTAACTTAGAATTTCAATTAGGGTGTGGAATTAAACCCATTAAATAACGTTGAGGTAGTTCCTACCTATGTTTTTGAATCTTCAGTGAGCATTTTCTGAGTCAAATGCATCTAAATGTGCTTTGATATATGTTGAGAAACATAGAATTTGATAGGGATGCATGTGAAGTTCAAAATGAAGAAATTTGAAATTGTTTCAGAAACTTCTTCCCAAAAAGAGTGCAAAGAGTATGAAATTAAAGCTTGACTTAACAGAGAGTCGAAATTAGATTTTGAACTTGATTAGGGTAGATTTTGTTTTGTACGCTAGAACACTGAGAAAGAAATAGGAAATCTATTTCAGTTTTAATATTACCCTTTTTTGTTTCAAATTTACTGGAATTACTAATGTAGGCCGACTTTAAGTGAAGGGTATTTGCGTCATTTTAAAATCCATGTAAAAGAATTGTTCCAGTAGAAATTGAGGCTTTACACTATTACAGTGAGTTAGATGGACTCTAACTTGCACTAAGCTAGAATTCAAACTATTAACTCTAATAAGTCTAATACAGTTTGCATGATTTGGGGTTGATCCTAATGACCCGTAGTTTTCATTATTTCAACGACATTATATTTTTTAAGGGTTACTTGACCATCTTGAACATTTTTGAAAAATTTAGCGATGGATGAAATTCATTAATTATGGACATATTTCCAAAACTTGTTTTACCCAAAAATGCATTGAATTGATGCCTAGTATAAGAACTTTCATGACCTAAAGGAAGATTTTCATCATTGAATTGTATTGTTTTCCTGCTTGTTACGATACAAAAATAACTTTAGAATGAATATAACATTTTTATTGATTCGATCGTGCATATGATTATGTAATTGAAAATAATTTTTGTTAATTTGTATCATCGTATACATGTTAAGATTCACTAAACAAGAAACATTTATATTAGAAACAAGTTTTATTAGTTTTATTGCATTAAAAACATTAATTCTTTTTATTGGAAATAAAATTTGTTCTTTTCAATACAAGCTTATGGCCACCAACAACGGGAAAGGAACCAAAGGGGGTCCTAGTAATAAAGTGGATGTCTCCTTGCCCCATGGATTGGAACGTGTAATTTCTCAAATGGAATTTAGTAAACAATAATATTCTCTTAGGCATATATTATAGAATATACGTAGAATATATTCTGATCTTCTCCAGATCTTGTTCACGCATGAATCAGATCCTGTGCACATTATGCACACACAAAATATATCCTTCACGATATCGATATCTCTTAGAATATTTTGTTTCCCTTCCTAGTTATTCTATTCTTATTTATATCCTGTATATCACCATGTAGTCGGCAAGTGAGTTAACCTAAGAGAGAATGAAATATCACTTTATCACTTCAGTTCCTGAGCTCTTAAAACCCATTCTATAAGAACTCTTCAACCAATTTTTCATGGTATCAGAGCAGGTTAAATCCTGCATAACACACAAAAAAATAAAAAACAGACAAACAGGTCGACTGAAGATGATGCACCTAAGTTGCAGGAAATTGGATGAAATAAAGAAACGATAAAAGAAAATGGAAGATGAAGCGACTGCTTTACGTGAAATGCAAGCTAAAGTTGAGAAAGAAATGGGTGTTTTTCAAGATCCTAAGAGAACCAATATACCTGGGATGAAGCAGTTCCGAGGGCGGCGCTTCAACCCTTACATGGGTTACAGATTCAGAAGACCATATGAACCAAATGCTGACTTTAACGAAATTGAAGCTGGTCCTTCACGTCTCAGGTCCAGGCCAAATTCTGCTGGGCTTGGGCTGCATCAAGTGGGAACAGATGCTGCTTTTGATAAAACAGGAGCATGTCATGAAAGCCTGAACCTGACACGAGAACAACATCATCAGTTCTTAAGACATGTCTCTCTCGACAACAAAACAACAAGCAACGCCTCACGCAGCGCAAATATGGCAGATAAACCTCACCATAATAATAAATGGATAGTCGATTCAGGGTGCACGGAACATATGACTTACAGGGATGACATTCTTGACGAAATGACTGTCTCAAGCAACGAAGCGCCTGTAACTATCCCAAATGGAGAAGTCATACCAGTTAAAGGAAGATGAAGTCACACCTTGAAAAATGGAATGAGAATGAAATGGGTTTTGCATATTCCTAAATTTACTTGTAATCTTTTTTCTGTTAGCAAGCTTACAAGGGACTTAAAGTGTGCAGTGACCTTCTTTCCTGACTTTTGTGTCATACAGGACTTGCGTTCGAGGAGATTGATTGGAGTGGGTAAGTGCAAAAATGGTCTGTATCAAATGGGGATGCTCAAGAATGGAAGGAAGGCAATGATGACAACGGTGGATAAGTGGCACAGGAGGATGGGGCATGCTGGTGATGGAAAACTATCTCAAATCAATTTTCTTAATAATGCTTCATTCAAAGATAGTGATGATATATGTGACGCTTGTATTAAATCTAAAATGACAAGACAACCTTTTCCCATCAGTACCACCAAAACAAATGGTTGCTTTGAATTACTTCATTGCGACATATGGGGAAAGTATCAGACCCTTTCTTTTAGCAAAACAAGCTACTTCTTAACTGTTGTCGACGACTACAGTAGAGCAGTTTGGGTTTTCCATTTAAAACACAAGTATGAAGCAAGCACGTGTTTAATTCATTTTCACAGAATGGTCAAGACACAATTTGAGCGAAATGTTAAGAGGATAAGGTGTGACAATGGTGGGGAGTTTACTTCAAACCAGATGTTAGACTTCTATGCCGAACAAGGGATCGTCTTAGAAACAACGTGTCCGCACACTCCATAGCAAAATGGAGTCGTGGAACGTAAGCATAGACACTTACTTGAAATGGCTCGAGCACTCAAAATTAAGGCAAATCTTCCAATAAAATTCTGGGGTAAATGTGTCTTAAACGCAGCCTACATTATAGGATTCCTTCCAAGGTCATTGCAAACAAGACTCCATATGAGATGATCCATAACCAGAAGCCCAGCTATGACCACATGAGAATCCTAGGCTGCATGGCCTACTATCGAAACTTCGAAACCAGAGGAGACAAATATGAGATGAGAGGAAAATCAGGCGTCTTCATGGGTTATCCAGGTGGCACAAAGGGGTACAAAATCTATGACCCCAGTAATGGTAAAATCTTCATATCTAGAGACGTAAAGTTTGCAGAGAATGTGTTTCCATTTGCCTCAAATTCCAAAGAAATGGAGCATGAAGAGGATGTTTTGCATTATCCACCCATAAAAGAACAAGACTTTGAAGAAAATGAGCCCAACAGACCAAATGAAGCAGAGTAACGAACTTGAACGAACCGAGATTTTGAGCCTAAACGGCCCAATTACTTCGCCTGTTAGCCATGAAAAATCATGTCCTCTGCAGAACAATGATGTCCCTGGAGAGCCGGAGAGGTCAGAGCCCAGTCAAAATGAGACTACTGAATCCCAAGACAGAGATGTTGGGCTAGGGAGGGACAAGCGAACCAAGTTCAGGCCTGCACATCTCAACGACTACGACGTTCGACTTCCCCCATCCATAGACCATGCACAAACCGTCTCCAGTCAGCATTCCTTGACGGTATGTCCTCTAGCCAACTTTGTTCTTATGATAAATTTTCTGACTCACATAAAGCCTTTTTGGCCGCCATCATCTCCAATGATGATCCAAAGAGCTTTGAACAAGCTATGCAGGATAAGAACTGGAGAACTGCCACAAAAAGAGAGATAGAGGCACACGAAGAGAACAAGACTTGGACTATAGAAGATTTGCCGAATGGGAAACGAGCCATAGACTCAAAATGGGTGTACAAGATAAAATATAAACCAAACGACGAAATAGAGAGGTACAAGGCTAGACTTGTTGCAAAGGGCTATACGCAGATGGAGGGTGTCGATTACCATGACACGTTCGCACCAGTGTCTAAACTAGTCACGGTCAGAAGCTTGCTCGCTATCACAGTTAAGAGACAATGAACCATTCACCAGCTAGACGTGAATAATGCCTTCTTACATGGGGATTTGAACGAGGAAGTCTACATGAAAATTCCACATGGTTACAACAAAGGGGGAGGAAAAAAAGTTTACAGATTGAGGAAGTCACTATACGGTATGAAACAAGCCTCGAGAAACTGGTATCAAAAATTCACCTATGCTCTCCTCGAACTTGATTTCAGACAATCTTCTGCGGATCACTTTCTTTTTATTTACAAAAGAGATAAGGTCTTTGTTGGTGCTCTCATTTACGTCGATGATGTTATCATTGTGGGAAATGACCAAGGAAAAATACAAGTAACAAAGTTCTATCTTGATAGCAAGTTTAGCATCAAGGACCGTGGGCCCCTAAAGTATTTTCTTGGAATCGAAGCTGCGCGTACGAAGGACGGGTTGGTACTAAGTCAGCGGAAATACACTCTAGACATTTTAGAAGATAGTGGGATGTTGGGATGTAGACCATGTTCCTTTCATATGGAGCAAAATCTGAAATTTAAAAGCAACAATGAAGATGTTCGTGTTGATGCCAACAAATATAGACGACTAGTAGGAAGATTACTGTATCTCCAGGCCACGAGACCGGATCTCACTTACTCGGTAAATGTTCTAAGTCAATTCGTCTCCGATCCTCGACAGGGACATTGGGATGCTGCCATGAGAGTCTTGCGGTATCTAAAGGCTACCCCAGGACAAGGAATTTTTTTCCCAAAAGATGGAGGAACCAAATTGGTCACTTGCTGTGATGCCGACTGGATGGGGTGTCCTTTCACGAGAAGGTCACAAACTGGATACCTTCTACTCCTAGGGGGAGCGCCGGTTTCTTGGAAGTCAAGGATACAATCCGTCGTCTGACGCTCCTCGGCCGAAGCAGAATACCGAGCTATGGCAACTACTACTAGTGAGATCCTATGGATGAGATGGATCCTAAAGGGACTTGAGGTAGAACAAAATGGGCCTACACCTCTTTATTGCGACAACCAAGCAGCTAGGCATATCGCCAACAACTCAGCATTCCACGAACGGACAAAGAATGTGGAGATGGATTGTCATTTCGTCAAGGAACGAGTTGAATCACAGGAGATAAAGCCACTCTACGTTAACACCAAAATGCAAGTTGCTGACCTCTTCACCAAAGCGCTAGGGTCTCGACAACTTGAATACTTACTCGTCAAGCTGGGCATGCGGAACCTACATGCTCCATCTTGAGGGGGACTATAGAATATATGTAGAATATATTCTGATCTTCTCCAGATCTTGTTCACGCATGAATCAGATCCTGTGCACATTATGCACACACAAAATATGTCCTTCACGATATCGATATCTCCTAGAATATTTTGTTTCCCTTCCTAGTTATTCTATTCTTCTTTATATCCTGTATATCACCATGTAGTCGGCAAGTGAGTTAACCTAAGAGAGAATGAAATATCACTTTATCACTTCAGTTTCTGATCTCTTAAAACCCATTCTATAACAACTCTTCAACTAATTTTTCATATATACCAATAGTTAATGTTCACAAAGTTAAACTCGATTAAATCACCACAAATAGTACTACTACTTCATCTAAAATGAATTTTAGTAAATAACCATTTGGTAAAATTTTGAATCATGCATAAGAATTCAGAGAAAAAAAATCAATATATTTAAAGAACTCAGTAATAAAATTTTAACTTAGAATTCAATTAGGGTGTGGAATCAAACCCATTAAATAACGTTGAGGTAGTTCCTACCTATGTTTTTGAAACAATCTTCAGTGAGCATTTTCTGAGTCAAATGCATCTAAATGTGCATTGATATATGTTGAGAAACATAGAATTTGACAGGGATGCATGTGAAGTTCAAAATTAAGAAATTTGAAATTGTTTCAGAAACTTCTTCCCAAAAAGAGTGCAAAGAGTATGAAATTAAAGCTTGACTTAACAGAGAGTCGAAATTAGATTTTGAACTTGATTACGGTAGATTTTGTTTTGTACGCTAGAACACTGAGAAACAAATAGGAAATCTATTTCAGTTTTAATGTTACCCTTTTTTGTTTCAAATTTACTGGAATTACTAATGTAGGCCGACTTTAAGTGAAGGGTATTTGCGTCATTTCAAAATCCATGTAAAAAGAATTGTTCCAGTAGAAATTGAGGCTTTACACTATTACAGTGAGTTAGATGGACTCTAACTTGCACTAAGCTAGAATTCAAACTATTAACTCTAATAAGTCTAATACAGTTTGCATGATTTGGGGTTGATCCTAATGACCCGTAGTTTTCATTATTTCAACGACATTACATTTTTTAAGGGTTACTTGACCATCTTGAACATTTTTGAAAAATTTAGCGATGGATGAAATTCATTAATTATGGACATATTTCCAAAACTTGTTTTACCCAAAAAATGCATTGAATTGATGCCTAGTATAAGAACTTTCATGACCTAAAGGAAGATTTTTTCATCATTGAATTGTATTGTTTTCCTGCTTGTTACGATACAAAAATAACTTTAGAATGAATAACATTTTTATTAATTCGATCGTGCATATGATTATGTAATTGAAAATATTTTTTGTTAATTTGTATCATCGTATACATGTTAAGATTCACTAAACAAGAAGCATTTATATTAGAAACAAGTTTTATTTGTTTTATTACATTAAAAACATTAATTCTTTTTATTGGAAACAAAATTTGTTCTTTCCAATACAAGTTTATGGCCACCAACAACGGGAAAGGAACCAAAGAGGGTCCTGGTAATAAAGTGGATGTCTCCTTGCCCCATGGATTGGAACGTGTAATTTCTCAAATGGAATTTAGTAAACAATAATATTCTCTTAGGCATATATTATAGAATATACGTAGAATATATTTTGATCTTCTCCAGATCTTGTTCACGTATGAATCAGATCCTGTGCACATTATGCACACACAAAATATATCCTTCACGATATCGATATCTCCTAGAATATTTTGTTTCCCTTCCTAGTTATTCTATTATTCTTTATATCATGTATATCACCATGTAGTCGGTAAGTGAGTTAACCTAAGAGAGAATGAAATATCACTTTATCACTTTAGTTTCTGAGCTCTTAAAACCCATTGTATAACAACTCTTCAACTAATTTTTCATATATACAAATAGTTAATGTTCACAAAGTTAAACTCGATTAAATCACCACAAATAGTACTACTACGTCATCTAAACTGAATTTTAGTAAATAACCATTTGGTAAAATTTTGAATCATGCATAAGAATTCAGAGAAAAAAAAATCAATATATTTAAAGAACTCAGTAAGAAAATTTTAACTTAGAATTCAATTAGGGTGTGGAATTAAAACCATTAAATAACGTTGAGGTAGTTCTTACCTATGTTTTTGAAACAATCTTCAGTGAGCATTTTCTGAGTCAAATGCATCTAAATGTGCTTTGATATATGTTGAGAAACATAGAATTTGATAGGGATGCATGTGAAGTTCAAAATGAAAAAATTTAAAATTGTTTCAGAAACTTCTTCCCAAAAAGAGTGCAAAGAGTATGAAATTAAAGCTTGACTTAACAGAGAGTCGAAATTAGATTTTGAACTTGATTAGGGTAGATTTTGTTTTGTACGCTAGAACACTGAGAAAGAAATATGAAATCTATTTCAATTTTATGTTACCCTTTTTTGTTTCAAATTTACTGGAATTACTAATGTAGGCCGACTTTAAGTGAAGGGTATTTGCGTCATTTCAAAATCCATGTAAAAAGAATTGTTCCAGTAGAAATTGAGGCTTTACACTATTACAGTGAGTTAAATGGACTCTAACTTGCATTAAGCTAGAATTCAAACTATTAACTCTAATAAGTCTAATACAGTTTGCATGATTTGGGGTTGATCCTAATGACCCATAGTTTTCATTATTTCAACGACATTATATATTTTAAGGGTTACTTGACCATATTGAACATTTTTAAAAAATTTAGCGATGGATGAAATTCATTAATTATGGACATATTTCCAAAACTTGTTTTACCCAAAAATGCATTGAATTGATGCTTAGTATAAGAACTTTCATGACCTAAAGAAAGATTTTCATCATTGAATTGTATTGTTTTCCTGCTTGTTACGATACAAAAATAACTTTAGAATGAATATAACATTTTTATTGATTCGATCGTGCATATGATTATGTAATTGAAAATAATTTTTGTTAATTTGTATCATCGTATACATGTTAAGATTCACTAAACAAGAAACATTTATATTAGAAACAAGTTTTATTTGTTTTATTACATTAAAAACATTAATTCTTTTTATTGGAAACAAAATTTGTTCTTTTCAATACAAGCTTATGGCCACCAACAACGGGAAAGGAATCAAAGGGGGTCCTGGTAATAAAGTGGATGTCTCTTTGCCCCATGGATCTCTACTAGGCCAATGTAGACCAAGGATCTCCACACCACGGATGTTTGGACTACCACTTAGCCATGAGGTTGAGTTTTCGCCGCTTCATCTCTTTTTTGGTCGTACCTCTCTATTAACCAAAAGTAGATCAGTCATCCCCTGTCCACATACTACTTTAGTATTGCATCAACCAATTTCTAATAGAATAAGACAAAAAAGTTTATTTTCCAATATAAATGATTGATGTTTTAATGATCCCTAACATTATATCGGGATACAAGTTAATAAAAGCTATTGAAAATACAAATAAAATGATTATATATGTAAACCCCATTCTCGTAACCCCAAGCGATCGACGATAAAAGTACGTCGCCTAATTTACATATAATTATATATATAAAAAGAATAAAACAAAGTAATTGAATGAATTTGAATAATGTAGGCTGCTGTTAGTGTTTTTTTTCTTCTTCTGTTTTCCCCCCTTAGAGATGAATGAATGAGCGAACGAGATGTAATGGCATCGCAAATTTTCCTCTAGCAGAAGCTCCATAGCCGGATATCGCTTTCTTCGTAGAAATATTCTTCGACAGACAACGGAGCCAGCGTAAACAAAGGACATGAACTGAGCAAGCTATCAACATTAAACTTAGGTGATTGTAAATCACCAAATAAATCCATCCAGGGATCATTATTCATTGGACGCGTTATCGACATGGGTGCATCTTGAACATTATAGTGTGAAATTGCACTACCATTAGTAATAGTATTAGGAGTGTAAGTATCCCAACATTGGATTAACGAAACCTCGTCGATATCTTGATGAGTCGAACACGAGGAAGACGGTGATGGCGACGAAGATATCGAGATGGAAGGCGAAGGCGAAGATAATTTTGATGGTAATGGAGGGGAAAGAGATAATAAAGATGGTGAAGATGGGGATGGAATGTTAGTTGTGGTGTTATTGATGGGACTGACAGTTGTTGTTGCAGCAGCAGCTGCTGCAGCTACTCTTTGAATGGTTTTAGGAGACATGCTCATAGAATTATTATCAGCAGCAGCAGCAGCATGAAGATGAGGAAAAGAAGAAAGAGAAGAATTTGGGAAATTGAGATTTGCAGAGGACCCTTTAAGACATAAAAGTGCAGCATCATAAGCTCTAGCTGCCGCTTCAGCTGTTGAATAGGAACCTAACCAAATCCTTGTCTTTTGATTTGGAGCTCTTATTTCTGATACCCATGAACCCCAACTCCTCATTCTTACTCCTTTGTACTTCTTTATTTTCCTACTACTTAATGTTGGTAATGTTGTTGTTCTTGATGATGGTTTTGCTCCTACTGACTTACATATTGATGATGATGATAATGTTGTTGTTGATGATTCTGCTTGTACGTGAATCCTCTTCTCTTCACGCTTCACCATTGAGTATTACTGTTTATCAACAATATAAATTTTCAATATATATATATTAAGATCAATAAATGAATGAATAAGAATGAATGAATTTTTTTCTTCTTGTTGTTGTAGATGTTCTCGTTGTATTGTGTGAGTGAGTGAGTATAGAAAATTAAGTTTGAATGAATGTGATGAGGGAAAGAACTAGAAAGAGAGGTTTTATTTATAAGGGAGGGTTTGTGTTGTGAAGTGGGGTTGGTTTCTGTTCTATTCTAGCTAGTGAGAAAAGGCTAAGCTAGGTAGATGGTTTCTTAATTTGTTTGTGATAAAAAAATAAAAAAAGGCATAGAGTAGAAACCTTCCGCATGAAACCTGAAACAATTTATTAGGGGTTAGTCAATGAATGCCCATCACTTGTTTCAAAATGAATCTATGTGTCCTTATTCCAACAAATAAAAAATAAAAAAAATAATTTCTTATTGAATTATTAGTTTTCTCAAAACCATTGAACTTAGAAGTCAGAAGTTAGAACTGAACTCAATTTTACTTTGATTTGGAAAAGATAAATAAAATTTAAAAGTAAATTTCAATTTCCCTTTTTTGGGGAGGGGATGGGAAGAATAATTCCCATTCATTCAATCAATGTCACAAAAAAAAATGTTACTTTCAAGCTATCTATCATATAGCCTGGAAACCATGTGTGAGTATATGAGGATGACAGAAAAGTTGAATTAAAGTTCTACTTTCATCAGTTCATGAAGCTTTCTTTCTTCTAGATTCGGCCTTAACTTGCAAAACAAGAAATTCAATATATATATTAAAAACCAAAAGATTAAATGTTAAAGGGTAAAAAGGTCTCTTTCACTCGTATTATTTTATAGCTTTCGTCGGAAGATTAGAAGGATATAGAATGGGTCCAAAGGAACATTGGATTCTCTTGAGCAGGCAATTTCCAGGATATTGCAGATGAGAGATATAATATTTTGGCAAAAAGAGTTGCAGTAGTAGTAGTTACTAGCTATTGGAATACAATACAAAGTACATACAAACATCACAAAACTGAGTAGAGTAGTCTAAGAGAAGATACACACGCTAAACAAAAAAACGAGACGTACTTGCAAACAGGAGCTGCTCATAGGGCTTAGCTGTTGCACCACTGTCTCGCAGCTCTAAAACCGCGTCGTGCTTCTTTCAATCTTTAATACACTTTCTCTCTTTCCCTCTCTCTACATTTCTTTTTCATTCTCTTTCTAGATTTCCTTTTTCTACAGCAACCAGCTTACGATTGCATCAAAAATTTCACCCTTCTACTACTACTACTACTAGACTGCTACTGTAGTGTCATACTATATTCTTTCTAAACTCCAAATTAAAAAAAGATGTAGTATAACTATAATATCATTTGGGTGGGCCAGTGTTCCATGTGGGGTTGGTGGGTCTCACTGATCTGAAAATGAGAACAGTGGGGCCAATAATCCATGTGTTGTTGGTTGGTCCATACATTTGTAAAGATCTCTACTCTAATTATAGATTCTATTGTTATATTGAGCCGTTTGATTATTGTTCTCCTATCTTAATATTCTTCTTCCTATGCTAGACCACGTTAATCTACGTGTCATCCTACATTATAAAGGTACAAGCATAGCTGTGCAGTGTGCAGCACTGGTGGCTTTTGCGTGTTACTTTATATCCAGCCAGGATCCATGTCAAAGAGAGTGTAATGATAAGTTCATAGCGCAAGATCCAAGTAATTGTATTTTATCGGGCCAAATGATAGGACTTTGAGTGCGTATGAGGGAGCCACTGCGGATGCTCTATCACATCATTTAGCATTATTATCCCCTAAATCAAATGATTTCAGGGAAACAATTCCAACATAAAAGAGGTCTAAAAGAGATGGAAAATCGTGTTTTGAGTTCCATTCTAGAAAAGTAATAGTAAATTTTGAACGAGTGATTCATAATATATGTCTGAGGTCCGGCCATCTTTCCGAACAACAAAAAGAAAAATGCATTTTCTCGTTGAGGATGCCTTTAGACCAATCAAAACAGCTGTTCAAAAAAAAACTAGGGACTTGTTTCTTGATTATGAATCTTTTAAAATTTCCTGGATACCGAGAATACAAATAAATAAATATTGTTGTTTAGATTTTAGTTATTTTTATTTTCTTAAAACTAAATTTACCGAGAGAACTCATCGTTAAAAAGAAAAACAAAGTTAAATAAGGAGAGGGACATAAATTTAAAATCTTTAAAACAAAAACAAAAATGAAGAGAGACATAATTCTCCCCCGAGTTCACCCTAATCATTTAATCATTTAATGTGAAGACTTGGTGCAGAAGCTTTTAGGTAGATCCTCTGCTTTGACTTATTATTTCTCTTCTTGGATCATACGAAACAGGGTGAAAACCATTTAGAAAAGAGAGAATTTGATGTTGCTCTTTCTAAAGTATCCTCCACCACCGTATTCACCCATACTAATAACCAAAGAAACGTTGAGCGGTAATTATACTATCTGTTTATGCCAAAAATCTTTTCGACTAAAACAACCAATCAAATTCTCACATATCAATTAAAGGTTGAAATCGAGTAACAGCCAAACATCTTTGTATTGATTTTATAAAATCATTTCTGTACGATACATAAAATCATTTTTGTACGATATATATGATCACCCAAATTTAACATTTTCGGTCTATGATTTTTTACATTCTTCAATTAAGTACAAAAAATCATTTCTTAATATAATTACTTCTCCTAAATTCATACCTAGAAATTTCTTCTCTTTCTTTCTCAGGTTTTCTTCCTATTTTTTCCGACCCTCTCTTTGTTGTCTGGCTTCTTCTATTTATAGATTTATTTACTGGGTCCCTCTTTGTGCAACGTGTCATTTTCTCCAGTCTGGTCATCGTTCCTTGATCGATTCTTTTTCGGGTCGATGCTCTCGTGTCATTTTATCCAGTCTTGTCGTCATTCTTGGATTGCCTCTTCTTTGGTTCGATCCATTTTATTTCGATGTACCCATTGTTCTTGTATTTCCTCTTTTATCTGGTGCGATCATTAGTTGACAGATCACTCTTAATTGCTTCTTGGTTCGATGCTTTACATATTCAACACGTGTCTTCCTATCTTTATAGACTTCTGTTATCTCGATTATTAAAATAATTCGAGTAATTATTACTTTTACTTTCTCGATTATCAAAATAATAGAGTAATCATTATTTTTACTTTCTCGATCTGCCATCATTTAATGTTGTTTGTTTTATTCGATGTAATCCAACTTTCTCAATCATATGTGTCCTTCATGCAATTCATTGTTCAGATGTTTCGTGTCTTTTCGATATTTGATATCCTTAATATTGATTATGTGATTCTCGCTCTTTTTAATTTGGTTGCTTCCTATCTCGATCTTCTTCCACGTGTCATGCTTCTTTTATTTACTAACACTATCTATCTATATACATGGTTTACATTATAAATCTATTAGTATCAGCATTGTAGGTCGTGGCTAACTTTTTAAAGGAGAAAAAATGAATAATTTTGGATCTTCGTGTATAATCTCCATCTCCCCCCTTACATAAATATGACCAACAATTCCCTTTTTAAAATACCATAAGTCCATGACACACAACATTTGCATTTTTATTTTCAAAACTTTTAGTGTCATTTTTATCCTGAGAAACACTAAGTTTGTGTTTGGTTCTTCGATTTTGTTTTGTTTCTCTAAGTATTTCATTTTCTTCTTTACTCGTTGTTGCATCATCAATTGTGGTTTCTTACGTACACACAAATAAGATTATATGACAAAAGCCTGTAGTATCTTTCAACTTCTGATCTATACTCTTCACCCTATAATGTAAAACCATCTTTCTAAGCTTCGAATGTTAAGGATAAAATTTGTTGCCAGACTTCTCTTTTGTAACTCATATATTTTAATAAACATTTTTTGTATTCACCAACGCCATGTCGAATTATCTTGAAATATGAGTGAAAACCAGGTAATTTTCATAATCAAAGTAAACCATGAATGGAAAACGCTCATTTTCAACCAAATCTTCATCATATGTAGGTTGTGATAAGTTTATCTTCACCAAAACTCTTACGAAATATCCACCAACTTTATTGATCATAGCTTTATCGACTAATTAACATGGGCATACCAATTGTAATGCTGATTTCACGTAGAATTTTAATCGGCCAATACTCGAGACATACCCCGTTGTAGATGATGAAAAATGGTTTAGGGTTAAAGAGGTAAAGATGGTTAAGGTTTGTATGAGTGCGGAAGGTTGATTATGAACAAACCTTGACTAAAACAAGATAATATCCGTTCAAGGTCTGCTTCAGCCATAGTTGGAGAAATAGGGTTGGCTTAGGAAGGAAGCTAATAGAGGTGAGATTAGAGTTCTTAGTTGTAGAGAGTTGCAGACGAAGAAAACTAGAGAGAGTTGCAGACGAAGAAAACTATAAGAGAGATAGAGTTACAGAGAATTTATTGTTTGTATTGTTGTTATGTTTAGAATGACCGATGGTTGGTCTATTTATAGCTCTTCGAAACCATAATCTTTATCCGGTGACATAAGGATGAGAAGTAAGATAATCACATCCTCCTTATTATGAGGAATAATTAAAGACAAAATAAGGATTGAGTTTATCCTCCGTAGATGATCCCTTGTAACTGCCTATCCTTTCCTTATGTGAGTAGGCTGATACTCACTCGTGCCATAGACCGCCAGAACAAAACCCTAAGTTTATCCCCTCCCACATTTGTGACGTAATCATGTTTTATATGTGACATGTCATATAATATGGTAGTATTCTTAAATGTTGCCATAGATTTTGATGGAGGAATACTCATGTTTGCGTTTGAAGGAAAGTACGAGTCATGTGGAGACCTTCAGGAGGCTTGTTATAGCCGTTTGTGTCATGAGGAAAGCACAATCCTAGATGAAATTTAGCATGACCTAGTTGTAGACGTTTTCTTAAGGGAAAAACAAGATATGGCCGTTTCTGAAGAAAGGTTGTGGCAAGGCCGACTCTATATAGATGCTAAGGTCTGATAGAGGTCAAGTGTTGACCTATCATGGTCGTCTATCAATTAGATAATCATATATAGACGTGGTTGAGTCTGTAGAGAGGCTAGAGCCTGATGTGGCTTTTCCAACCATATGAGAAATATGAGTTTTCGTCCGATCATAGGAGCAAGGTGGAGACTGAGGTTGAGCATCAACCTTAGATGATCAACCTCCGTCCTGGATGATGAGCCTCACATGGGTAGGGAGGCTCAGCTGCCACCTTCCTTGATGAGGCTCAGCCTCCGTCTTGGATATTCGTTTTTTCTTAAGTTAAGGTTCTTCGTGAGACTTGAAGATTGAACCACATACATGAATCCTAAGTGTGTCTTGACTAAGCAAACATACCTGAGATAGGCTAACCAGTTTGCAAAACGATAGTTTTTCCCCTGGTCCCAAATCTGAGCCAGTGATTGACGTTGTTATGATGGATTTAAATCTGAACCCACTTCTGCAAGTGAACGATTTTTAGCTTCAAAAAACAATCACCTAGAACTCTGACCTTGTTGAGATATTCAACCGGGTAGAAATTGAAGTGATAATAACCTTTATCCAGCGAAGAAATATTCTAAGGGATATCCTTAAGTTAGAACTTATATAACTTGTTTTTAATTTCATCAGTTTTCAATGACGTTGAACCCTTATGGAGAACGAGACAACCAATGGTGTAATTTTTATAACTTTCAACTCCTTTCAAAGGCCTATCTTTTGAAATATTTATTGAGAGATGATTCTCATTGATATAAGGTATATGCAATGGAGATGGAAACGAACCCAAATATTGAACTTTACCATTGAAGCATCATTATTATTAAGTTTTGAATTGAAAACTATTTTAAAAACTCTAGGGATCTCAGAAACACGTTATAATGTTTTTAAAGGTGTAGTAGGATAAAGGAATATTCCCCATGGACAACATGAAGCCATCTTGAATCAACTAGATTTCAATAAGAAGAAGTGCAATTTTTTAAAAAAAATAATCTTGTGGAACCTTATAATCGCCTATGACATTTTCCAGTATCGATCTTTTCCCCCGTAAAACAATGACCACAATTTAGAATTTATTTTACATTGTTTTATGAGGCTTTTTTTACAGTTCTTGTATTATTTTTGCACATTAAGTGTGTCACGTAACAACTTATTTAGACCATGGACTATGGTATGGAGTCGCACCACATCTCATTCAAGACAAGTTAGTACTAGGTAAAGGAGTGAAAGGGCTCTTATGGGAAGTAATATATTTTATAATCTAGACATTGCCCTCTATTGCCTAGGTTTATTTTTTGGCTGCTCTTATATACAATCCGTGCATTTCTTATCTATAACTCATATCAGATAAGTGATTAAACCAACCAAACAAACATTTATAATTATTCCACATAGTCCATAAAACTATACACAATTATTATACATAACCTAAAATAATTGAATAAACTATCAAATCTCTAAAACAACAAAAAATAATAATTAATCACCTAATTTTCCTAGTTAACTTTATGTAAGATCTGTTGCATAATGGATGATTTTTAATAATAGTCAATACCCTCAATCCATTTTAATGTAACCATGATTAATAAATACAAACTTTATCTTAGAGAATTTATTTTGATATAAATTATATTTATGGAGTTCTAGAAGAAAAATTCTAGGAAAAAAATCAAAACCTTAGTTAATTCCACTTTGATTGGTGTTGTTGCGGAGATTTTTTAAGGGAATAATTAGAATTAATTAAAATTATGATTCAATCTGGATTAAAGAAAAGCTTAGGTTTTGTTTGATTTTGAGAAAAAAATAGAAATTAGGGTTTACAATTGGTAAATTTATGTGAATTGTGAAAGAAGAATTACAATTATTTTAAATTAAAATTTAGTTTGGATTTAATTAGAATTAGAGTTTATTTTGATTTTAGGAAAGATATACGATTTAAATGTTAATAAAAAAACTAAGAATTATTTAGTTTTGTTTGGGCAGAAAATCTCATCTACCCAAATCAACCAAAATCAATCATCAAAAGAAGATCAAAAAGAAGAGAAGAAATTGTACACAGGTTTAACGTGGTTCAGCCTTTAATGGCTTACATCCACGGTCATGAAATTGTTAGGGTTTTATTGATTTGAATTTAAGTTACAGATCCAAGATCCTCCATTAAAGCTATGGATTTACAGTAAGATCAATTTCTGGGTCTCCGAAGAAACCGATCCTTTTTCTGTTTTTCTTCCTTTCCTTTTAAAGGAAAATCCATCCAGCTTGGATCGATGAGTCATCCATCTTGGATCGATGAGTCATCCAATTCTATTACGTGGCGTCCTCTAATCGTCCCACGTGTCGACCCAATCTCTTCCAGATATTTCCATGTGGCTTCTCCATATTCGTCCACTTGTCGACCTAATCTTCTTATCCTACGGGACTGGTTCGATCCATGGTTCGATCCTTGGTACGATCCCTGGTACGATCCCTGCTTCGAACCTTGGTACGATCCAACAGCATTTCGATCCATGCATCGGGACACTGTACTCCACTGATATCGATGCCACTTGTCAGAGCAACTTTTTGGTACTCACAACTACTTGCCCCCTTTTCTTGAGAGTTATTTTGAAGAAAAAATCTTAAGAAAATAACTTCATGCAAATTTCATCTGAACCTTGGTGCGATCCATGCTTCGGATTAACAATACTTCAAATTTGTGCAATGGTAGCACTTCAGACTTGTGTATTTTCATGACCTCGTCATATTTTTATCCCTACAAAACAGAATTTTATATATATACTGATCGTTGGGTTAAACATTTTTTCATGAGTACAATGGATCGAGATCCCACACATACGAAACAAACCCGAGCCAGGGGTAAGATACAGGGTTGGTCCCGAACCGTACTCTGAAAAATGATAACCGGACTCTGAAAAATGAGTATTTTGTATCAAGACTCTTTCATAGGTTCTGCGACCTAATAGTCTTATCATGTCTCCAGCCAAGGAGCTCGGTAGGAACACACGCTTAATTTATCTCGGGCATGGAGTAAATTAATGTATCCCATAAATTTGCTCAAGCCACTGAGCTTAGTAGGATCACACGCCTAATTTATCCCTGGCATGGAGTAAATTATGTGTGATCCATCATTTTATTAAGACTCCTACATGGGTTCCCTCTTTGGGGATGCGCCCATTAGCCTTATTTCAAGACTTTTACATGAGTTCCCTCATTGGGGATGCACCTACTAGTCTTTTTTTGTCTCCTGAACGGAGAAATATCGGTAAGAAATATACCTGAAATGTAGATGAGAAGTATACTTGAAAAATCATCCAGATATTTCTCATTTCTCATTTCTTATTTAAGACATATCTCATATTCTTCTATATACATGAGAAGCATATATAGAAATAAAATATGACATATATTTTTAAATAAGACATGAGAATTATCCAGATGAATATTCCGAAGTAATCGTTGTTTGAGAGATCAGAAGTATACGAATGTAGAAGTATTCGCCTTCTAGAAATATTTGATGATAGGTTGAAAGAGATCCCCATTTTTGAACGATAATTCATGTTGGAGCGTTCAGATTGCCGCAAGAAATATAAGAGGCATCGCCTTTCGAAGAAGTTCAGAATTAATTGAAGTATTTACTGAATATTCTTCATGAAGTATGAGCCATTTGAAGTATCTATCAATTGTCGTCTTATGCTAAGAAGTACAAGGCATATAACTGGCGAAAAATATTATTCATCTGACGTTAATTATTGAAATGAAATACCTAATTGGCGTGCAGTATTTAACTCATTTCACAACTAAAATTTTGATTTCTTTATAACATGCCCCCCAGTGTAACATTATTGCATAGCTGCCGCATCTCTGAAATGTCCTTCATAGGTATCTTCTCACATAGTTGGTTGGGCACAAATGATCGATCATGGTTGATCGGGCATAACGTATCGGGCGCAACTTGTGCAGTCATACTTGAGAGAGAAATGTACTTGAGCGGAACAAGTGGATCGGACAAGAACGGAGCACCTTCGGTCAATGTGATTGGATGTTTCAAAGTAAAACTTGTGCGGGAAACAAATGCATTCAATCTACCCCCACTTTTGTTCATCCTAATTGGTCGGTTTGAACTTGATTTTATGGCGGGAATCTTTAACATTTGTAGCTTTATTTTGGTTTTGCAAAGATCATCATCTGGTGGGCTTCATAAAGCTCATTATTCAATTTCGAACGTTTCTCTGAGTTCGCGTGTCCAAGTTGAAAATTATGAGTGTCCTTGGTGCGGGCAGCTGTCCAAATTGAGGGGCGTGAACCTCCTTGGTGTGGACATGTTTACTTGAGGAGTGAGTGTCATTCGAGTTACGGAACTATCTAATCTTTGATCTGTGTTGTTTGAATCTTTGCGACAACAAGTAAATATTCGAAGGAAAATCCTCGAGTCAAACCAAAAAATGTTGATCCTCTAGATTTTTCGAGTTAAACAAAATGAGTTTATAGAACATGATTCATTGAATTGTCGATTTATGATCAAAACTCATTTGAATCAAGGTTTAGAAGAGTAATATGTTGCCTTCGTTGTTGATGTAAGACTCAATTGATCTCTTTTCTGCCGTTTCATCAGCTACATGAAGCTCCACAATAACTGATTTCAACTCCTCTTGTCATTTGTCAGCAGCCTGAGTATTGTCTAGTTGTAATGGCTGAAGTGCTCAGTTTTCTTGTAGCGATTGAGTTGATTATCCTTCATAATGGTTCCATTCAATAGCAAGGGATTTGATTGGTTGATATTTGGGATGCGCGGATTGCTTAATTCCTTACTGAAGTGTAAACTTTATATGCTATCGCTGTAGCTGTATAGTGCTCAAGGATGTGGACTTGGGCTGTGAGATTTTCTCCTGCTCCTTAAGTTTGTCCCTCGAACTGTAGCATATTCACCACTATCCACCTAAAATTGACCAGCCATTGCTTGGTATAATGACAGGTTAACGCTCATTTCTTCACATCGTTGCGTACATACTTGAATAGTGGCAGCAACAGCAACGGCAACTGGAACTGCGTCTACATCAGCGCCACTTGTACGCCCCATGTACTGAATGCTTCGCATTCACCAATGTATGTCATTTTAGTGTTATCAGGCCGGCTGACGCATTTTCCGCAGCTGCTATTACATGGTTTGTTACCACATCTCAAACTCAGTGTTTCACATGCTCACAGTAAGATGCAAACAAGGTTGTAACATCATATACACAACAGAGCGTCAACAGTGAAGTTCAAGGTCATTGCTCGTAGATGTATATCTCAAAGCTGGTTCCTTGAAGGAGCGAAGTTCAACAGTATCACGAGGTAAGACTCCCATTTGCACATGCCACTGATTCGATTATTTCCACTGATCACATGTTGCTGTTGGCGATGTTCTGACAACAAGCTTTCTTCATTTGCTGAGTAGAGACATGCCTCATGTCCTAGAGTTCTAAAATTCAGGTCACCAAGTCAATTAATATGAGCATAAACTTTGCTCATCAGCAAATTGCATATAATTTTTGGCATAATCAAAATGTACTTCTTAAGCTCAGGTCCATGTACACCTAGCAGCAACTATCACCCCAGCCAAGTTCTGATGAAGTCAACTACAATACCTCTTCAATTGGAAACTCGCCAACAGAATCAAGCCAGGAGAACTAGACATGTCAGTCATTTGACGCAACCATCATAAGACAAAATGATCTATGTTTGATATCCGTCCCTTTAGTAATATTCTTTCACCTTTCTTTTTATCATCTCACTGTAATTTAATTCTTCTCACATAATCAAGTTTCAATTACTTCCCTTGCAACCCAATCTTCCAAACCTTGTCGAATATCCCCCAGCTCCATGGTCAAACTGCCGGAAATGTTAGTTCAAGCAATTAATTTGAATCTGCCAAAACTTGTCGCTTAGACATTTCTATAAACACCTTTCGTACGTTCTGCTAATTTATGAGAGTTATGTAATGGTTGTCCTTTGGATGCTCTACTAATTCGTTCCTTCCCTGCAATTATAAATCATTCATACAAAAACCTGTTCATTTCAATCATCAAAACTGTAGCAGTTGATTTATAAAAAATGTTAAGTCGGAATGATGAGAAAAAATTCCAAGTCAAGATGAAATGTTGCTACAAAATGTTTTCTAAATCGAATGAATGGGTTTGTAAAACATAGCTTGGTGATAATTAATCTGAAATCAGAACTGGTTTTGAATCAAAGAAAATTGGTTTTGAATCAAAGTTTTTAGAGAGAATTTTTTTTTTTTTAAAAACTTGTGCCACTGTAAATCAAAATCCATCATATGAGTTTGTAGAAGAAACTTTTGTTCCTGTAGACAAAATTTTTTCCAAGATGCAACTTTAGTTTTCTTTGCATCAAATCGGATTTTTTCGAAGAAATTTCTGTTTTTCACTGTAAAAAATTTCTTTGGTAACAAGTGATGACATATAACAGCTGAGTAGATATTCTTCTTCTATTGCATTCTCCGGTTCTTGTTACTTGGACTATCAGTTAGTGATGGTGATTGTAACATCATTCAAGCTTTTCCCTGCAAGTACATACTCATTCAAGAGAAACCAATCATTTAACTCATCCACAAAATCATTGAAATCACAACAATTAATTCATATAAAAGAGCTAAATCAAATTAGAGAGAAAAATCCCCAAATCAGATTGAAATTCTGATGCTTAAATTTTTTTGAAATCAATTGAATGGATTTGTTAGACAAGATTCGGTTGTTGTAAATCTACAAGCAAAACTCATTTTGAGATAAGATTTTAAAAGAAAATAAGATTTCTTGTGAAGAACAAAACTAAGTTTTTCTATGAGTTTTCTCAAAAAATTTGTTTGAAATAAAATTATGGATGAAATCATTAGAGCATGTAAATGAGATGAAATTAATGTTTTTGGTTAAGCTTTAAAATGTTGTTGCTGTTGGAATTTAAAGTGATGAAATTGAGTCTGATAAAAACTGGCCCCATTTCTTTCTGTGTAACCGGGTTTTCTAGTGCTGATGAAGATTCTGTTTCAAATTGGGTAGAACATATCACTTATGGCTTTTAAATTCTTCATTCAATTAGCTTGATAACTTCAATTTAATCATAACCCAATTTTGTTTCTCTCATCAGTAACATGATTTCATTATCAATTGTATGTCATCTTCAACTTGATTCCTAAATCCCTAATTTCGATTGAATCCTGAATATCCCTAAATCTTCAATTCTCCAATCTCTGTGTAGCAGGTTGGATAAATCCATTACTCGTCCATGTTTCTAGCGCCAAATTGTTTGAGCCAAAAATCCCTTCAGCACAAAACAACCAAAATCATCAAAATTTGGACTCAAAATTAACAAATAAAAAAGAAGAAATTGAACCCTGATAAAAGAGAAGAAATTGAAGATTTTTATTGATTGGAATTGAGGTTACAGATACCAGATGCTCCATTGGAGCTATGGTTTTTTACAGTGAGATTCAATTTTTAGTCAAGAAGAAACAGCCCAAGCTCCCCTTTCATGTTCTTCTTCTTTTCCTTTTAAAGGAAAATCCATCCAGCTTGGATCGATGAGTCATCCAGCTTGGATCGATGAGTCATCCAATTCTATTACGTGGCGTCCTCTAATCGTCCCACGTGTCGATCCAATCTCTTCCAGATATTTCCATGTGGCTTCTCCCTATCCGTCCACTTGTCGATCTAATCTTCTTATCCTACGGGACTGGTTCGATCCATGGTTCGATCCCTGGTACGATCTCTGGTACGATCCAACAGCATTTCGATCCATGCATCGGGACATCTTGTGCTCCGCACTTTGCTGCTACGTGTCAGAGCAACTTTTTGGTACTCACAAGTCTTTAATTTTAACTTTTTAGATTATGAACAGTAAATGAATGAACTACATATAATATAAGCCTAATATTTTATTTTATTTTTAACAATAAAACAACATTTTTAAAAAACTAAACGGTAGAGTCATAGAGAGATAGGGTACGATAGGACAGTTTATTATTTTTAGGAAGAGTTTGGACGGTAGAGTGTCGTCCCTCCCATATGACATTATCTCCACTGTCTTGAGTTTTCTTTCGACCACTACTTCGTCAAGTGAATTAAAGGTCGAAAAAAAGTAAGGTTTCGGAAAGCCACTCCTACTGGCGTTTTTAAGCCAAACTAATTTGTTGGGAACAACGGCTCACTCTGATGGCCTTTGACCTTACATGATAATAAAGATGTGAATCCCATAACAGCTAAACTAATTCAAGCATTTAATATTATCATGCATTAGTGCATTGGGGAGCTTAATGTCACGGGGTCGGTCCTTCGTCTTGACTTTCCTCCGTGCGGTACTTGTCTAGAATTCCATTACTAGACAAGTAAGCCTCCCAAACAAAGTTTAACACAACTTTGTGTAACTACTCAAGATCAAAACTCACAAGAAACTCAAGAACGCTCAAAAAACACTCAAGAACAAGAGAGAATGATTTGAATGAGAGAAGTAAGTGTGTATTGCTCTCTTTACTTGAATACTTGGATTGTTGGATGATTACAAATGAGAATGGCATCCCTATTTATACTAGTTGGGAGCCAAGAATGTTCTAGAGAATTATTTAAGATCTATACAAGTGTATGGATAAGATCTACTTCTAGATTATTCTACTTTTATCCACAAATATCTACACCATTTTAGAGTATTCTAAGAAAAGGACAAAATAGAGAAGATTCTAGAATGGAAGCTAGCCAATTAGACAAATGGGCTAGCCATGATGGTGCACAAGGGTGAGTTAGCCATTTGTTAAGCTATGTGGTGCACCCTTGTGACATTCTCCCCCACCCGAATTCGCAGACGTCCTCGTCGCGTTGTACTTGTCGATGAGATATCTGTGTTGCCAAAGTAAGTCTTCATGTTCCCAACTGGCTTCACTGTCTGGTTGATCCTTCCATCGGACAAGATATTCCTTATAAATTCGCCCTCATCTTGAGACACGTCTGTGTGACTCTATGCTTGAAGCCTGTTTGTCTAGAGAGGTAATCATATTGAACGGGGCTCTCTTGGTAACTCCTCTAGACTCGTCATCTTGATCCGCATAATATGGATTCAAGCAGCTGACATGAAAGACGGGATGGATGTTCATATGGCTAGGTAGCTCCAATCTATAGGATGCCTTCCCAACTTTCTTGACGATGCGAAATGGTCCCTCGTACCGTCGAATGAGTCCCTTATGTACCTTCCGAAAAGCTTTGAATTGTTGCGGGTTCAACTTCAGCATGACTAAGTCACCTTCTTCGAAAGATACGGGTCTCATATTCTCGTTTTCCCATTTCTTCATTCCTGAGAGGCTTTCTCCAAGTATGCTTTGGCCAAGTTGTGCTTTTCATGCAACTCCTTAGTGAATTGAAAAGCAGCAGGGCTCTTTCCTCTATATCCTCCAGCGAGTGTGTGTGGCATCAGAGGTTGTTGGCCTGTGTCCAACTCGAATGGACTGTGGCCAGATGATTCACTCTTCTGCAAGTTGTAGCAAAACTGAGCCACGTCCAACAGTTTCACCCAATTCCTCTGGTTAGCATTCGCGAAGTGTCTCAAGTACTCCTCCAAAAAAGCATTGGTGCGCTCCGTTTGTCCATCTGTCTGAGGATGAAAGCTTGTAGAGAAGTTGAGCTCGGACCCAAGTAACTTGAACACTTCTGTCCAAAATTTCGTCTTAAATCTTGGATCGCGATCGCTAACTATGATCTTTGGTATGCCCCAATTCACCACGTACTTCACGAACAGTCGAGCAGCCTGTTCCGCGGTGCAGTCTGTAGGTGCCGCGATGGAGGTAGAATACATGGTGAACCCATCCACGACCACCAAGATTGATCCCAAGTCATCTACCTTGGGTAAGGCAGAGATGAATTCCATCGATAAAAACTCCCACGGTCTATCTGGCACTGGTAATGGCTCTAGAAGTTCTCCTGACTTCTTGTGTTCTACCTTATCCTGCTTGCCTACCAGACACGTCCAAACATAGGCATCCACATCGTCTTCCATCTTTGGCCAGTAATAACTTGCTTCCAGCAAAGCCAAAGTCCTCCTCTGGCCGGGGTGGCCTGCCCATCGGGTGTCATGACACTCATGCATTAGTTCATGCCTCAGGTTCCCATGCTTAGATATGAACATCCTGTTCCCATGTGTGAATAGAAGACCGTCTTTCAACCAGAACCGACGAGTCTTCCCCTTATTCACCGCATGAATGAGGCTCTTTGCAAAAGTGTCCTGTTCCAAGCCTTCATGCACACGATCCGGAATGGTTCCTGATAATTTGGTGATGGCAGATACACGTTCCAAGGCAAGACTAGCAAGTTCCTCTTTTCGGCTCAATGCATCAACAACATAGTTGGTGCGACCTGGCTTGTACTCAAGCTTCATGTGTAACTCGGACAGAAAGTCTTGCTACCTTGCTTGCTTCGGAGACAACTTCTTCTGAGTCTGGAAGTAGCTGGTAGGCACATTATCGGTGGAGACCATGAAATGTGACCCAAGAAGGTAATGTCTCCATGTCCAAAGACAGTGTATGACGACAGTCATCTCTTTTTCTTGCACCGTGTAGCGTGGTTCCGTATCGTTCAGCTTCCGACTTTCATATGCAAGTGGGTGTCCTTCCTGCATAAGAACTCCGCTAATAGCAAAATCGGAAGCGTCAGTGTATACCTCAAAAGGCTTGGCATGATCAGGTAATCTTAAGACTGGCTCCTTCATAACCTCGGTCTTAAGATCATCGAAAGCGGCTTGGCACTCTTCACTCCACGTCCAAGTCCTCGCTTTCTTTAGCAAGTCCGTGAGCGGTGCTGCTCTCTTCGAGTATCCCTCGATGAGTCTCCGGTAGTAGTTGGCAAGTCCTAGGAAAGACCGCAACTGAGCAACTTTGGTAGGCGGTTCCCACTCCTTGATAGCCTTGATCTTCTTTTCCTCCATCCAGATTTGGCCATCACCTATCCAATGTCCAAGGAAGGACACTTTGGGCTGAGCGAAGCTGCATTTCTCCTTCTTCACATATAAAGAGTTCTCCCTCAATACATGGAACACGATCCGCAAGTGTTTGAGATGCTCATCCAAAGTGTGGCTATACACGACGATGTCGTCAAGGTACACGACTACGAACCGATCGAGATATGGGTGGAAGACCTTGTTCATCAAAGTGCAAAATGTGGCAAGAGCATTGGTTAGACCAAAAGGCATAACTAAAAATTCGTAATCTCCACATGTGGTCTTTGGCTCGTCCCCTTCTGCTATTCGAACTTGATAGTATCCCGACCTCAAGTCCAGCTTCGTAAAGTATCGAGCACTACCCAATTGGTCGAACAAGTCTTCAACTCGGGGAATTGGATACTTGTTCTTTACGGTCACCTTGTTTAGGGCTCGGTAGTCGATGCACATCCGGAGACTTCCGTCCTTCTTCTTCTGAAACAGCACCGGGGCTCCGTAAGGGTCCTTAGAGGGTTGGATGTAGCCGGCATCCAACAATTCCTTGATTTGCTTCTTCAACTCTTCCAACTCTGGCGGGGCCATGCGGCATGGGGCCATGGCGGGCGGCTTTGCTTCAGGTTCCAGCTCGATCTGATGATCCACCTCCCTCTTAGGTGGTAGTTGCTCGGGCAACTCGGCTGACATCACATCCTGGTATTCCTGCAAAGCTTTTTGCACCTTCAATGGAACGACCTCGACCAGTTCTTCGCTTTCCTCAATGATATCTTGTACAAAGATGGGTTCTTCCTTCTGAACACCCCTCTTTAGTTGTAGAGCCGACGGTGCACTCGAGCAAGTCTCCTTGGTCCGGGTGGCTGGAATCACACATGGAGACTTCACTGATGCTGACTATGCCGAGGCAAGGCACCACGACAACTTTGGCACGACCCAAGAAATCCATTCCGAGAGTAACTTTGAAATCGTCAATCTTTACCACCATAAAGTCGGTAGTTCCTTTCCACGCACCAACCTTCATTTCGACCCCCTTGGCCGCTCCATGAACAGGTATGGCTTCTGAATTTACCGCCTTGATGGTGCTTGAATCCTCCTCGACCTTCAACTTCAATCTCTCGGCTTCTCCTTTAGAGATGAAGTTGTGTGTTGCACCAAAATCGACCATTGCCTTGGTCTTCTGCTCGTTTAGACTTATGTATACATACATAAGTTCTTTGTTCTCCTTTGGTGCTGGACGTTTTTCCTTGGGATGGCTCTTGATGGCGCTCAACCGAACGGCTCCCAGGTGCGAGTCTTCGGTTTTCTCTTCATGCTCCGCAATCAAAGAGTTGAGCAAGTTCTTTTTGGGACAACTGTGGGCAAGATGGTCACCTTGGCAAATGAAGCATTTATTCACACGGTTATCTTGTCTTCCTTTCCACCCGTTATTTGGATTGGACCCTCCGCGGCTAGTTTGTGGCTTATCGCGGTAGTTCCTGTCTCCCCCACCCGTTCCTTGTGGTAATGGCTTGGATGGCTTGTTCTTGGAAAATTGATCAGGTTTGCTAGAAAAGTCATCAAGTTTCTCGAAAGTGCTTAATGCGGTGGACAAGTCAGTAATACCTCTTCGTTGAAGTTCCATAGAAGCCCAACGAGGTAGGACACGATTGAAGTGGTAAAAGCGGTCCTCGCCTGCCATTGTTAATATGTCTAACATGAGGGAATTAAATTGTTTGACATATTCAGAATTGGTACCTGAATACTTCAAATTGTAAAGCTTGTCCCGAGCTTTGTGCTCAACGTTCTCCGGATAGAACATGGCTTTAATCTCCCTTTTGAACTCCGCCCAAGTAGTGATGGTGCAGACTCCTCTCTCGATTTCTGCATATTTTCTTCTCCACCACAATAATCCATCTTCTATCAGGTACATGGTCGCCGTGTCGACCCGTTCTTGCTCGTCATCAAAGCCCGTGGCAATGAAGTATCTTTCCATGTTCCATAGAAAGTATTTCAGCTCCTTAGCATCCCTTGCGCCGGAGTATTCCTTTGGTTCTGGCACCCTCACTCTAGATGGTCCACGAACCGCATTTCCTCGTATTAGGGTCCTTAGCTCATCAATTTGAGCTTGCAGAATCCTCACATGTGCACCCATCTCGTTCTGATAGTCTCAAAAGAGACTTCCATCGATTTCTCCAATTCGTCTTATTGCTCCATGGATTCCCCTAAATCCAGGTTCAACTTTTCTACCTTTTCTTCCAGTGATCCAACACGAGATTCTAAACGGGGGACCACTGACTTATCCCGTTGTTGTTTCTTTATTTTCTCAACCTTTTCATTATTGTTAGTGATAACAACATTTGCATCATTTGAAGACATGGTGAAAGATCTTAACGTTATGAACTTAGCTCTGATACCAACTGTCACGGGGTCGGTCCTTCGCCTTGACTTTACTCCGTGCGACACTTGTCTAGAATTCCGTTACTAGATAAGTAAGCCTCCCAAACAAATTTTAACACAACTTTGTGTAACTACTCAAGATCAAAACTCACAAGAAACTCAAGAACGCTCAAGAACACTCAAGAACAAGAAAGAATGATTTGAATGAGAGAAGTAAGTGTGTATTGCTCTCTTTACTTGAATACTTGGATTGTTGGATGATTACAAATGAGAATGGCATCCCTATTTATACTAGTTGGGAGCCAACAATGTTCTAGAGAATTTTTTAAGATCTATACAAGTGTATGGCTAAGATCTACTTCTAGATTATTCCACTCTTATCCACAAATATCTACAACATTCTAGAGTATTCTAAGAAAAGGACAAAATATAGAAGATTCTAGAATGGAGGCTAGCCAATTAGCCAATGGGCTAGCCATGATGGTTCACAAGCGTGAGTTAGCCATTTGTTGAGCTATGTGGTGCACCCTTGTGACATTAACCTGTATATAAGTTTTCGCTTTGAATTCAATCTTTTCCAACGCATGTTGTTGTGTCATGAACTTATGGTCTCTCGTTATACATCCAATACACCATGTTATGTAATGTTTCTCCAATGGTCAACGTCGTTGTTTCCAAGGGCGAATCCAAAGGAGGATCTCATAATATTTTATAATTTATATAAAAATTCATATATTTTTTAATATTTTAGTGTTAAAATTATTTTATTGATCTCTATAAAATTTTAAAATTAAAAAAATATTTATATATTTATTGTGTAATTTTAAAGATAACTAGTGTATTTTTTGATATTTCATGTCCAACATACGCCTAAAATTAAGGAGATATACATTTTAATCCATGTTTTATTAATTTTATTCATTTATCTGCATATTTTCTCTATTTTCTATATGGATGAACATGTATCTTGACTTAGTTTTATATTAGTGTGTGAGATTTTTTACTACTGCGTTTTTAGTATGATCTTTCAAGATCAAGGTATGCTCCCATTGAACAGCTGGTCTGGATTCGCCACTGGTTGTTTCAAATGTGGGATCACCTTAAAGATATCCTCTTGATATTTATTTACTATATTAGGGAATCAATTATAAATATAAAGAGTATAAAATTTTAATCTTTAACCAATAAGTTTATGTATCTTTTATATATGTATTTGTCATTCATTTATTGATAGATGTATTTTATATTTTTATTTTAGGTAATTTTATTAATAAAATGTTAACTAGGATGGGAAGAGTAGACATCCTCTAAGGCCAGATCTTATGCACCCTCTCAAATGGGTTAGTTTGTCTAGTCAGGTGGCTGGACAAATAGAGTGGGCCATTATGGGAAGTTCTCTGGGCGATGGGAACTATGTCGAGCGACATAGTGTTGATCGCTGGTGGCCAACACCTTGTCGCTCGACAAAGAACCAGCCGCTAACGGCTACTTTTAAATAACGGCTGGATTCAGGCAAAAACGACCAAATTTCCTTCTTCTATATATATACCCCAACAATTTCTTTCAACTCACATCATTCTTTACCTATTTCTACAATCAATTAACAGATTTCTTAAACTATCTAAATTTTAACTCACGGTTGATGGACTGTTCTGATGATGAAGCTCAAATTATTATGGATCGGATTAAAACACAACAATAAACTTATGTTCGGGTGTTACAACAAATGGAAGCTGAGTCTAATGAAGACAGAGAACTTACCAACCTTATGAAAGCAACAAGATCGTCGAGGCAGATACCAAGAGCTCCTGAGCCAAAAGAAACATTCACAAGAAGATATGCGTATTGTAATCGAGAAGAGTGGCACCTGAAGCTAATGCGTGATTATTTCAACGTTGGTTGTGTGTTAAAATTTTCAGACCCTCCTCTTTTTTGGGATAATTTTCTAGCTGATTTTGCTGCTGCTCTTCCTAAACCTTTTCGTTTCTCGATATTACCTGCATTGAGATCAAAATTAGGTAGCGATGGTGGGCCAGTCGGTGAAGATATTGGTGAACTGAGACTTGAAGTTGTTGGTGTAGAGGAACCACCAACGTCGTATGGTGACCTTGTAGGAACTTGCTGCATATTTCCTAATAGAGCATAATTAAATTTGGGCAAATCTTTTACAATATAAATTAACACCCTTTTAGTTCAAATTTTCTACCGTGTTTTAGGTGTCATTCCCTCCGATTTTTTTCCATATTCGATTGTGATTCATCACTCGGTGGTGGCTTACGAGCACATTGGATGACATGAGCAACATATTCATTCAATTTTTTACTCATTTTAATGAAGCGAGTACACAAAGTGGCTGGATTACGTGAATTGATGTTCATGGTTTTCTCTTGAAACCCCAGAAATATGTTGCCCCACAAGGTGTTGCCTTCTTGAGAACAACCATTGAGGATATCTTTTGTGCAACCAATATAATTTATGCAAATGCATTCATCTTCGGCAATTGAAAAACTTGTACCACGAACTTTTTTGGAAGGAACATCCATTTGAGAATTTTGAGAATTCATTATGCAAAAAAAATGACTGAGTTTTGTCTTAGATTAAAATGATAAGAGCTTTGTTTTAGATTAACACAAATGCGTGTAAAAGATTGAGGTGTAGAGAAGGTGCAAATTGAATTGAGTTTGAAATTACTTTATATTCACTTAGAGCTTCTTCAATGGTCATGTGGTCATCTTTACATGGGGGTATTGTGGGAAGACATCCTTTCATCACACATCACAACTAATAATTTCCCTAAAATTAGGGAATACAAAAATTTCTTCTCCAACCCACCTACTGTGTTTCCCTTTCTTTGGCTAGTTGTCCTCTTTATTTTCAAATAACCAAAAATATTATTCCCATTCTTCTTGTTTCTTTATTTTATACCATTTGTTTCTCTTGTTTATTTTTTTATTGTGATTTTTTTATTTTCTTTTGATGCAAATTGTAATATGATGAGTGTCACAGAGAATACTATGACTCAATCACCAATAATTGTTAAGTATAACACCAATGCACAAAGATGAGTAAAAAAAATTAACTGGATGCAAATTATAATATGATGAGTGTCACAGAGTATTATAACTCAATCACCAATACCATTTTTTTTTTCTTTGAAGCATAATAATATATGAAACCAATACCATTATTAAGTATAATACCAATACATGAAGATGAGTAAAACAAATTAATTGGAAGCCGTATCAAATGTAAACATAAATTACTCTGTGATGTTATCATCTACTTCAATTGTATAAAAAATTAATCAAATCCCTCGACTTAATTTGTTTTTCTAATACTTTTCCTATGTTATAACCCTTGATCATCGATGATGATAGAAGACTAACAGAAACAGTAAGATGTGGTATATACTGTTATATTAAACCTATCTTAAAAAATAATAATCTTAATTAGGAAAAGTTTCATCTTGATAACAATAATAAGAAAAGGTACAAGATTGGAAGATGATATATTGATCTTATTGATAGACACATTTTAGTGTCTAATTTGCACCTTAATTTCTAGTGAGTTAGCATTCGATTTTGTGTCTATTACGTGTTTTATTGCTTTTGTAGGGACATTAGAAGAATAAAGATTTGTGGAAAAATTGGCTCAAAAAGTGTTCAAAACACCCGGGAAAATGGATCAAGGCACCCACACTTTGGATTAGGGCACCCTTGGATCGGGATGGGCTGGATCGGACCAACTCAGCGGATCAACTCGGCCCAGTCAACTCGGTCAAAGTCAGTTGACCGAGTCAAACCCAGTTGACCAGGTCAAAGCTTCATCGGCAAAACAGAACTCAAATCAAATCGCAATTTTGATGGGATTTCAGCAAATTGATAAGTACCCAATCTAATTGAAGGTTCGTATAATTGATTAGAAGCTCTAGAAGCCGAAGATAAGGGCTGGAGAATCATGAATTTGGACGGGAAAAGGAATATGTTTCGGTTTTGGATAACTAGTGATTTCTCGTCAAATCACCGAGTTCTAATGGGATTGGAACATCCTAGAAGACTCACAGGGCCTATATAAAGAGTTTACAATCCTCAGAATCAAAGTACGAAGCTCCAGAACCACTTTTGCAATTTTCCGATCAAGTTCCGACTACGGCCGGTCACTGCTGCTGCTCCCGGTGATCGGTGTTCTTCACCATCGCCGCTGAAGAAGAAGACAGTGCAACAGTTTTAACTGTTGCTGTTTCAAATCTGTCTGTCACCATTTCTTCTCTCTTTTGTTGCTTGAAACTGTGCTGTAACAGTTGAACCCTGTTCCTGTGACGTTTATATCCGTTGCTGTTTGGCTGTTGCACTATTATTTCATCTTGTAATCGATATTTTGAGCAATGAAATCAACTTTTGAGCAATCTTTTTCCACCATGAGCTAAGTCTATTTACTGGGATGATGGATAAGGTAATTTTCTCAATTTTATGTGATTTAATTATTTTCTAATAATTATTTATAATTCTTTTATCATTAAAATTGCATAGTTTTGAATAGTAAAAACGGTTTTCTTTCAACAGTTGTGCTTTTGCTTGATGGATTATGCTTAGTTAATTAATTTTGATAATCCATGCTTGTGATTTACCTCTGTTTGTTAGCATAACAAAACCAATTTTGGCAATTATTTGGGCTTCAATTAATTTAAAAAGAATTATCTGATTAATCACATAGGTTGTTAGAATTACCTGATTCCTGATTCCTGGTATTTTTAAATTTATTCAAAAATCATCTTTAAGTTATTTAGTCTTTTTCTTACTCCTGGAATTTTCTAGAGTTAGTTTAAATCATTATTTTCTAAAATCATCACCTTCACAAGTTCGAGAATCGAATCTTTATTTACCACTTTCTAAAATTACATCAATTTTTGGCGCCGCCGACGCGGACTTGTTTTTAGGTTTAGGGTTTTAGATTAATTTTTAGGTTTTTATTTTTTTTACTTTGTTCTATTTTACGTTTGTTTTGGTATTTTTCCTTTTTACTACAGGTTCGATTTTGGATCGAAAAGAGATTACGCCCAAGTTTTGGAATTAAAGCTAAAGACTTGGAATTAAAAAAGGGAAAAGCTTAAAGAACGAAAAAGAAGATCGAAGAGTTTATTATTTTATTTTTATTTTTAATTAGATTTTTAGTTTATTTTAATTAGTTTTAATTAGTTTTAATTAGTTTAGAAAATTGTATTAGGATTTTTATTAATTCTGTAATTTTTATTTTATTTTTGGACACTTTTGGACATTATTTTTGGGACATTTTGGACATTTTATTTTTAAACCCTACGGAAGGGTAATTTTAAATATCAAACTGTGTGCAGGGACGGACGACAATTACGATATTGTCTCGGCCCCTCGGGTTCGCACACTATTAAAAAGGATATTAGTGGCCCGAGTCGACTTCAACGGTTCGTCGCCCGTCTAGAACGGGAGGTAAATTTCGACCAACCCACGAATCTCCTGTCAGTGGGTTTTCTGGACGCCTTTGTATGCATATATGCTGAGGACTGAATACGGAACTTAATTTCTGCATAGTAAAGGGCAAGGCCTGGCCATACAAGATAAGGTTTCGGATTTCATCACCGTCTCCTTCTTGCCCGCCTTAGGAAAACGAAACCTACACGAACCTAAGCTTAAAATATTGACTAGAAAGAGACCGATAAGGTAACGAGCTTATAGGAAAATCGGTTGGAAGGACTGTATTGGTTTCCTTATTAGCTTAACTCAAAAAGCAGGAAGATTAGATTAAAGTTGATTAGAGCCGCCCTGTAACCCAGGGAAGCGTTGCCAAAGAGACAGGGGTATCAAAGCTCCATTGAGCTTCTCCTGTTTCTCTTCAACTTGATTTAACTCGGATTGCTCGGAGAGATTCGCTAAAATTGTAACCAGTTGCCTTCTGAAAGAATAGAAGCTGGTCTAGAAACAATCTAAGTGGAACCATCATGCTTGTTGTTTGCTAGATTTAGGTTTGATTTGGTTGAGTCAGGGCACGATTGTGTTTGATTTAATTTTTGCATGCCAAGAACGCCCTTAAGGCGAACTTGGAATAGAGACTCTCAAGGTAGGTTAATCAGTGGAAGACTTGTAGTTCATCTTGACCTTGAGAACCCAACTGAGAGTGAACTAGTCACTCCCGAGACTGTGTCAGCAATGACGTCTCTGAAGGATTTGTTGAATCCAACCCGGACTTCACGTCCATCTTGCATCAAGTTAGCCGCTACTGAAGCGAGCTACGAACTGAAACCAGGGATTATCCAGATGCTCCCATCATTCTTAGGAAGAGAAAACGAAAATCCCTATTTTCATGTTAGGGAATTCGAGGAAATATGTAGCACGATCAGAATTAGAGACTTGAATGACGAGTCTATTAAACTTAGACTATTTCCCTTCTCACTAAGAGATAAAGCCAAGTCGTGGCTGTATAGCTTGGCTCCTCAGTCGATTGAATCTTTTGCCCAACTTACTTCAGCATTTATTCAGAAGTTCTTTCCTAGGAACAAAATTTCGTCTGTTAGGCAGAAAATATGCACGTTTTCCCAGCTAGAGGGAGAGTCTTTGTATGTGTATGTAGAGAGGTTCAATGACTTATTGTCCCAATGCCCAGACCATGGAATAGAGGAATTAAGGCTAGTTCAAATCCTCTATGACGGTTTAGATTATGCATCTATAACCTTGGTCGAGTCTTTGTCAACCGGAGGGTTCGACAGTAAGACTCCTGCTGAGGCGATGAAACTTCTGAGGGACATCGCCGAGAAGACCCAGCAGTGGGAGAGTAATAGAGAGCCGAAAAGAACAATTCTTCTAGGAAGAGGAAATGTTAATAGGGTAGAAGGATCTTTCGATTCAAAGGCCCAAATAGAAGCCTTATCTAGAAGGCTAGAACTGGTCGAAATGAATCAAGTCAGTAGTTCAGAGCCCAACCAATTCGAAGAGCAGGCTTTTGCTCTTTATAATAACACTAGATTTGATAACCAGAGAAAGTTCGACCCATACTCGGAATCTTATAACCCTGGCTGGAGACACCACCCGAACCTTTCTTGGTCGAAAGGCCAAGCTCAAGGTCAGTTTAGTAATGCTAAAGGTCCTCCAGGCTTCAGTTATAAGAATTCGGCTGGTCCAACTCAGCCCAGCAATGATGAAAAGAATGAGCAGAGATTCCATACCTTAGAAAAAGCTATTTCTAGCTTACAAAATTCAGTTAGTGACATTGCTGCGGCTCTGAGAGAGAGAGAACCTGGTAGGTTCCCTAGTCAACCTCAACCAAATCCAAGAGGAGTTAATGAAATGTCGACTGGTGAGAAATCATCCAGTCATGTGAATGCTATTAGTACCCTCAGGAATGGTAAGGTAGTGGATAACAAGGTAACTAGGCCTGATAGTGAACAAACTGTAGTTCACCCTGATCCAATAGTTGAAGAGACTGATAAAGTCTCTGACGAACCTGAGGCAACCCCTCAGAGAACTGATTTCATGCCTAGAGCTCCATACCCAAGGTTGTTAGCACCTACTAGGAAGGAATCTAATTTTAACGAAATAATGGAAGTGTTTAAGCAGGTCACTATCAACCTTCCATTATTAGATGCAATTAGGCAGATTCCCCCTATGCCAAGTTCCTTAAGGACTTGTGCACACGAAAGCGAAAGCATAGTGTGCAAAAGAAGGCCTTCATAGCTAGCCACGTAAGTTCCATTCTACAGGATAGTACAACTCTTAAGTACAAAGATCCAGGTTCCCCAACCATTGCTTGCACGATAGGAAACTACCGTGTAGAAAGAGCTTTACTCGATTTAGGAGCCAGTGTGAACTTACTGCCGTACCATGTGTACCTCCAGCTAGGACTAGGCGATTTGAAACCTACCCAGATGACTTTGCAGTTAGCTGATAGGTCCGTAAAAATTCCTCGTGGTGTCATAGAGGATGTTTTGATTGAAGTGGATAAATTTATTTATCCAGTGGACTTTGTTGTGCTTGATACCAAACCCGTGCCTGATCCAGAAAATCAGATACCGGTTATACTAGGTCGCCCGTTCTTAGCAACATCTAATGCGATCATTAACTGTCGTAACGGTGTCATGAATTTGTCTTTTGGTAACATGACGATTGAGCTGAATATCTTCAACATTAGTAATCAACCACTAGAGTTAGATGACCCCAGCTTAGAAAATGTCAACATGATAGAGACTCTGGTTCAGGAGTCATTACCAAACACTTTAATAGAAGACCCGTTAGAGAAATGTCTAGCCCACTTTGGATTAGATTTTGATGATAGGGAAATTAATGAGGTGAGTACTGTGTTAGACTCAGTACCCGTGTTAAACACCAGCAATAGGTGGACACCTAAGTTCGAACACTTACCAGTCCCTAAGTCAAACCTAGTTCCTTCCCTTGAAGAACCACCAAAGTTGGACCTCAAGCAGCTACCAGATACTCTGAAATATGTGTACTTAGGCCCATCAGAGACCTTACCTGTGATTGTAGCTTCAGATTTGGATATGGACCAGGAATTAAGGCTAGTAACCATGCTTCAAGACAATAAGAAAGCCTTAGGATGGACCATAGCAGATATTCGGGGAATTAGCCCAACAGTTTGTATGCACCAAATCCATTTAGAAGAGGAGTCCAAACCATCTAGGGAGATGCAGCGTAGACTCAACCCAAACATGAAGGAGGTAGTTCGAACGGAAGTGCTTAAATTGCTAGATGCGGGTATTATTTACCCAATTTCAGACAGTAAGTGGGTCAGCCCAGTTCAGGTTGTACCCAAGAAATCAGGTATCACTGTAGTCAAGAATGAGGATAATGAATTAATCCCAACCCGAGTGACCACGGGTTGGCGTGTTTGTATAGACTATAGGAAATTGAACAAGGCCACAAGGAAGGATCACTTTCCCCTTCCTTTTATTGACCAAATGCTAGAAAGATTAGCTGGACATAGCCATTATTGCTTTCTGGATGGCTACTCTGGCTATAATCAGATTGTTATTGACCCAAAAGACCAGGAGAAAACCACTTTTACCTGCCCCTTTGGCACTTTTGCATATAGGCGCATGCCCTTTGGGTTATGCAATGCACCGGCCACATTTCAGCGGTGTATGATGAGCATATTCTCTGACATGGTGGAACGGTTTCTAGAGGTCTTTATGGATGACTTTTCTGTGTTTGGTTCTTCGTTTGATGAGTGCTTGTATCATTTGTCGCTAGTGTTAGCTAGGTGTAAAGAAAAGAATCTAGTACTCAATTGGGAGAAATGTCACTTTATGGTTAAGTCAGGAATAGTTCTGGGACACATAGTCTCTGCCAAGGGCATAGAAGTAGACAAAGCCAAAGTAGACATTATCAAGACTCTTCAGGTTCCTAAAACCGTCAAAGACGTCAGGTCTTTCCTAGGGCATGCAGGATTTTATCGTAGATTCATCAAGGATTTTAGTCTGATTGCTAGACCTCTTTGCAACTTACTTGCAAAAGATACCAAGTTTACCTTTGATGATGACTGTTTAGGAGCTTTTGAGAAGCTCAAGACCCTACTTACTACTACACCTATAGTTCAGGCACCTGATTGGACTCAGCCATTTGAGATCATGTGTGACGCATCGGACTATGCCATAGGCGTAGTCTTGGGACAGAGGATAGGCAAACTATTACACGTGATCTATTATGCTAGCAAAACCCTGAATGATGCCCAGTTGAACTACACCACCACGGAAAAGGAGTTGTTAGCCATAGTGTTCGCCCTAGACAAATTTAGGTCTTATCTCTTAGGATCTAAGGTTATAGTCTTCACAGACCATGCGGCCCTGAAGTATCTTCTGTCTAAGAAGGACTCGAAACCTAGACTGATAAGATGGATCCTGTTGCTACAGGAATTTAAGTTAGAGATTAGGGATAAGAAGGGTGCAGAAAATGTAGTGGCCGATCACTTGTCTAGGCTAGTCCTAGACACTCCAGACGATTCCCCTCCTGTGAGGGATAGTTTTCCTGATGAACAACTCTTTGTTGTTTCTGAGTCACCTTGGTATGCACACATAGTGAACTATCTTGTTACTGGTCGAATGCCCCAACACTGGGGTAGACAAGATCGTTCTAGGTTTTTAGCTGAGGTGAAACACTTCTTTTGGGATGATCCTTACTTGTTTAAGTATTGTCCAGACCAGATTATCCGGAGATGTATCCCTGAGACTGATCAGTCCAATATTATCTCCTTTTGTCACAATCAGGCTTGTGGAGGTCACTTTAGTGCCAAGAAGACTGTTGCTAAGATATTGCAGTGTGGATTCTACTGGCCATCACTGTTTAAAGACTCCCGAAGCCAATGTGTTGCTTGTGACAGATGCCAGAAGCTAGGAACCGTGACCCGTAGAAACATGATGCCCCTGAACCCGATTTTGATTATTGAGATTTTTGATGTATGGGGTATTGACTTTATGGGTCCCTTTCCTAGTTCTCTAGGTAATCTTTATATACTTGTTGCCGTAGACTACGTGTCTAAATGGGTAGAGGCGGTGTCGTGTAAAACTAATGACCATAGGGTAGTGGTCCGATTTTTGAATGATAATATTTTTGCACGTTTTGGTACACCTAGGGCTATAATCAGTGATGGTGGGTCACATTTTTGTAATAGACCGTTTAGTCTTCTGATGAAGAAATATGGTATAACTCACAAGGTGACCACCCCTTATCATCCCCAGACTAGTGGTCAGGTAGAGGTTTCCAATAGGGAAATAAAACGCATTCTAGAAAAGACAGTCAACCCAAATAGGAAAGACTGGTCAACAAGGCTTACTGATGCCTTATGGGCTTATCGTACTGCGTTTAAAACTCCAATAGGAATGTCCCCCTACCGTTTGGTTTTTGGCAAAGCATGCCACTTGCCTGTTGAGTTAGAACATAGAGCATATTGGGCTGTAAAACAGCTAAATTATTCACTTGACAAGGCAGGTGCTCAGAGGAAACTCCAGCTCAATGAGTTGGAAGAAATTAGGATTGATGCTTATGACAGTGCTAGGGAGTATAAGAACAAAATGAAACTCGTGCATGATAGAAATATTTTAAGAAAGTCATTTACTCCAGGTCAGAAAGTTCTTCTGTATGACACACGGTTACATCTGTTCCCCGGGAAGTTACGCTCTCGGTGGACAGGTCCATATGTGGTTCGCACTGTTTTTCCTCATGGAGCTATTGAGATTGAGACTCAGGATGGTGGAAATATCACCAAAGTCAACGGTCAACGACTGAAACCGTTTTTAGAGTCTACCCCTACAGGTAATATTGAGGAGGTCCCTCTGGAGGACCCAGCGTACTCTGATTGACCATCAGAGCCGTTTGTGTATGTATGTATTAGATTTTTTTTTACATCTTTATTTTTCTCTCCTTAGAAGGATTGCTACGCTTCATTCAGGTACTATCTTTCTGATTCCCTTACTTATACTCTTTTGGTAATGTTCTTTACTTAGAAACATTGAGGACACTGTTTATTTTAAGTTTGGGGGTATTGGGAGACTTTTTAGGTTTAATAAGATTTGGAATTTAGAAGCATGTGAACAATTCAGGGTGACACTAACCACTCTAGGTAGATAGAAACTTAGCCATTTTGCTATAAGGATTGGTGTGCCCAGCTAGATGGTCTATTCATAAAGGAGACATAGTTCAGGTGTTAGAAATAACATGATAGTTGTCACCACCATATCACGTTCTGTTTTATTATTTGCAATTTCGTGTTTCTCTGAGAGTATTGGTGGGTCCTAGCATCGACGTGTTAATTAGCGCTGGAATGACATTTAGTGTGTTGAGATCATGCCCCAGTTTGAATAATATGTTATTGTTTTAGAGTTATGTGTGTGGTCCCCCTGTCTCCGTCGCCTAAGCAAGCGTGGAATGCAGGATCCATGGGATTACACATGTACTGAAAAAAAAAAAAAAAAAAAAAAAAAAAAAAAGTTAGAAAAAATTTTGAAAAAAAAATAATAGTATTTGGTATTTTCAAGTTCTCCCTGTCTCCGTCGCCTAAGCAAGCGTGGAACGCAGGATCCATGGGAAATTGTAAATATTTTAGTTAGTAGTAACCGTTGAAAATAAATGGGGAGTATCTCGACACACTAGGTTTCATCTCGGTACTGACCTTCAGACAGATATGGGACACATCGTTCGCCTCAGTCAACACTTGCGACCTTCTACAGTCTACTTTCATCTTCTAAGTCTTTTCATGTGATGTGTGGATAGATAACTGTCTGAGTAGAACTCTGTTGTCTTAGATATGAATTTTAGTATACTTGAGATAACACTCGTGTACAGTGATTGGACCCATAAAGGGTAATGGTCCCTATAGCCGAATAGCTAAGTAGCCAACTAACTAGCTTGTTTAGTGTTTATCCTTAATCGTTCACGTGTTGCTAAAATCTAGATCCAGGTTTTGTGGGTATACCTCTTGTAAACCCTCACGAGACAAAACTCGTCCACTAGGGACACCTAGGGGTTTAACGGCTTGCTGCATATGCTAAATGTAGTCGCGATTCCTGCGAAAGTGAGTTATGATTTTATTTTACTTTATTTTTAGAGTAGTTTGCTCGAGGACTAGCAAAATAGTAAGTTTGGGGGTATTTGATAGACACATTTTAGTGTCTAATTTGCACCTTAATTTCTAGTGAGTTAGCATTCGATTTTGTGTCTATTACGTGTTTTATTGCTTTTGTAGGGACATTAGAAGAATAAAGATTTGTGGAAAATTGGCTCAAAAAGTGTTCAAAACACCCGGGAAAATGGATCAAGGCACCCACACTTTGGATTAGGGCACCCTTGGATCGGGATGGGCTGGATCGGACCAACTCAGCGGATCAACTCGGCCCAGTCAACTCGGTCAAAGTCAGTTGACCGAGTCAAACCCAGTTGACCAGGTCAAAGCTTCATCGGCAAAACAGAACTCAAATCAAATCGCAATTTTGATGGGATTTCAGCAAATTGATAAGTACCCAATCTAATTGAAGGTTCGTATAATTGATTAGAAGCTCTAGAAGCCGAAGATAAGGGCTGGAGAATCATGAATTTGGACGGGAAAAGGAATATGTTTCGGTTTTGGATAACTAGTGATTTCTCGTCAAATCACCGAGTTCTAATGGGATTGGAACATCCTAGAAGACTCACAGGGCCTATATAAAGAGTTTACAATCCTCAGAATCAAAGTACGAAGCTCCAGAACCACTTTTGCAATTTTCCGATCAAGTTCCGACTACGGCCGGTCACTGCTGCTGCTCCCGGTGATCGGTGTTCTTCACCATCGCCGCTGAAGAAGAAGACAGTGCAACAGTTTTAACTGTTGCTGTTTCAAATCTATCTGTCACCATTTCTTCTCTCTTTTGTTGCTTGAAACTGTGCTGTAACAGTTGAACCCTGTTCCTGTGACGTTTATACCCGTTGCTGTTTGGCTGTTGCACTATTATTTCACCTTGTAATCAATATTTTGAGCAATGAAATCAACTTTTGAGCAATCTTTTTCCACCATGAGCTAAGTCTATTTACTGGGATGATGGATAAGGTAATTTTCTCAATTTTATGTGATTTAATTATTTTCTAATAATTATTTATAATTCTTTTATCATTAAAATTGCATAGTTTTGAATAGTAAAAACGGTTTTCTTTCAACAGTTGTGCTTTTGCTTGATGGATTATGCTTAGTTAATTAATTTTGATAATCCATGCTTGTGATTTACCTCTGTTTGTTAGCATAACAAAACCAATTTTGGCAATTATTTGGGCTTCAATTAATTTAAAAAGAATTATCTGATTAATCACATAGGTTGTTAGAATTACCTGATTCCTGATTCCTGGTATTTTTAAATTTATTCAAAAATCATCTTTAAGTTATTTAGTCTTTTTCTTACTCCTGGAATTTTCTAGAGTTAGTTTAAATCATTATTTTCTAAAATCATCACCTTCACAAGTTCGAGAATCGAATCTTTATTTACCACTTTCTAAAATTACATCACTTATGTGAATGATTCGATGGCTCTGTGTACAAAAATAGGTTTCGGTGAAAAATATTTAAAGTAAAATATTGATTTACAATTAAAATAATTTTTATTAAAAAAATCTGACTAGGAAGTATACTCAAATCCATGCTATGTCATCTACCCATTAGTTTAGGAGGTTAGGGTTGGAGAAAGTTTTTAAGAAAAGTGGATGTGTATCCTATGTGGATAAAGATGTTTTGACTCACACAAAAGCTATTGGAGAAGCTCTAGCATGTCTTCCAAAACTATATGATATGTCATCTTGCTATATGATATGTCATCTTGACATTAGTTATAGAGGTTAGGGTTGAAGAAACATTTTTGTGAAAATGGATGTGTATCCTACGTGGATTAACTTTTTTCTTCACACACATTCTATTGGAGAAACTCTAAGCCCTGGATTAGATAGCGGGTCCCATAAAAATCATGTTAATTAATATCCATAAAAAATGTTTTCGATGTCCACAAGTGCTTCTTACTTACACTATAAATTTTACATCGGATCCATACACCATACGAAACCCGTATATAATCAATGAGTGGTATGAATACAAAAGATCATATATGGATCTAGTGGTCACAATCAATGTATCACAGTGTAAGTTGTAAACAATGTAAATATGATGCAACACAAGGAATATTAATGCGAAAGTAAACAGACACATGATTTTACGTGGTTCGGATAATCCTACTCCACATGGGTTTTGGGGGGTTTCACTATGATCGAGAATATTACAATAGGCTATTTGAACTCGAATTACTCTGATAAAAAAGGTAGATGCTTATAAAGTCTCAATATTCACTCTTGATGTTCTCACTCGATGCTTTCTTTTCTATGATATTCTCTCTCTCCTTCCTAAATTTTCTGACCCTTAATCTATTGGTGGAGTTGGGTATTTATATAGTTGATTTGTGGGACCCATATCCTCTTAGTTGTGTTGCACCTTCTCTAGTTGTCTGGCATTTTACTTAGTTGTCTAGCATTTTATCAGGTATAAATTAATGTTTAGTCCCAAATCTGTTAGGATTTCGACGCTTTAGTCCTGTCCTCTCAGGCCTAGTACTGGTTAGTCCAAATTTAACAAATATAGAACGGGTTAATTATTTTCTTAACGATTCAGTCCAAATTGAAGTTCTAATAACAAAAACAACCTCCTACTAAAACCTGGAGTACTAATTCATTTAGCTACTCTTCTCATATGGGAAATCGTTGATGAAAGAAAAATCAAAGACATCTTCATTTTTCTTTCTTCGTTTCGATGCAGATTTCTTCGATTATCTTCTTCATCTCCGTTTCTCTAATCAGAAGGTAAGGGTTATTTTTAATTTTATTTCTTCTCTTCTTCATATCCATCTAGATCTGAGATCAAAAATAGTTTCAAAACTTCAATCTAGGGTTTCATTTTTATTTCGGTTTTGATATCGTAGTTATCGAAAAGGAGAAGACCCTAGCGATGATTAAACCAGATGGAATATTCGGTAACTACACAAAAATAATTAAATGATTTATGGATAAATTAGATTTACTAACTATGCATGCTTACCTTCTTAATTAATGAATTGGATTTTTGTATGATTTTTTTTATGTCTAATGATAGTTATTGATGCTAGTGTAGAAATTGTATTGTTTTGGCGTTTATATGTTTTAGTAACTGATTGTTATGAAAGTTGCTTCATCCTCCCATGATTGGATAAGTTGGACTATTACATTAATCTGTATGAGAGTATATGATGGAGTAACTTGGGGTCAAGTGAGATTTGAAGATTGGTGGTACCAGGGTACGATCTTAGGGTTCTTAGCGCATTTGCGACATTGTTTGGTTCCGGATTGATATCAGTAACATTGCTAAGAGGATATGTAGCACAACAGGTCAGCGTCTAACCATTGATTTAAATTTTTATATGTAAGGCTACGACGGTAGATGCAAGTTTATATACTGTATTGAATTATTGGTCACGCATGAATTTGGTATTACTCGTTAGAATGAACTGATATATAATCTTTGTGAGTGTCGTTTGGGTAGTTGCTTAAGTCATTTTCATATGAAATGGCTACTTTGGATTTGATATGACGTAATTTTGAGCTAGCAAATATCTATTTTGTGTTGTCCGCATCGGGTAGACATGTCAGTAACAATAGTCTGACTTGTTTTTTATTAAGATGTGAGAGGATTTATGAAAGAAAGGGCTCATTTTGATTCTCAACAGTAGATTTTCTTTCTCAGTGTAGTTAATTTAAGCATGTTCAGATGGATAATATTGGAAAACAATGATATTCTTTGTATGCATCCTAAGGACTTGGTTTCTGGTTCATTTCCATTTGTATGGGCTAGTGATAGATACGACATGGGATGTTGGCTATGTTGAAGTCAGTAGTACTATTGCGTTCCCAAAATAAATTTATTCGAAACTTTTTGCTGACATTTATCTTTTGATATCTTAATAAATTTGTTTTAGCTTAATCTAGTTTGATACTTGCTAGTCATAAATATTGTTTTGTTGGTTTGTATTCTTGTACAAACTTTGCTAACACAGACAATGCTATTTGGTGGAGATAAACTCCGTTCTATATATTTTAAAATGATAATATGAATACAATGGTTATTTTGATATATATACGTAACCAAACTTCTCAATTTGGTGTTATTTGTGAATTTGCGTGCATATTGAGACTGGAAAATAAATTTCCTCATGATGTTTTTGACTCCAAACCAAAGGAAAATCAACATATATCATCTGAGAACCGTCTCTGCCTATTATGTTCATAGATCCTTAGCAAAATATGACTTTTAGCTGTTTTGATATTGAATTATTAATGTGTACACAATTGTACACATGTTAATTCTTAATATGTACATAATTGTACATATGTTGACTTTTAATGTGTACATTGTTGTACACCTGTTGATCGTTAATGTGCACATAGTTGTACACTTGTTAGTTATTGTGCACATAATTGTACACGTGTTGATCGATATTGTGCACATAAATGTACACATGTTGATTTTAAATATGCACACACCTGTATTGAACTCTAGTTTGTTCCAATTTGGTTTGCAGCATGTGAATGATTTTCCAGGAAGGGAAAATATGGTTCGTATTACTGGTATGAATTTGTTTTAGCTTATTTTTTCATAATTTTGCTTGATTTACCTAGTAATTTTCAGTGCTTTGCATGTAGTTATGTTTATGTTGTTATTATAAGAAATGTGTTCATTTAGGAATATTAGGGCCTTGCTTTTTGGGTTGTACTTTGCTTATCTCATATGTCAAAACTTTTGATGTGGATATTGATTGTTATGGAATTAGATCGTTAGCAAAATATATGTAACTAGCATTGACATGATTATTTTTATTGCAAATTTAGTGATTCATTGTTACCATCAACTTTAGGGACTCGTAAGCTCAAAATGGTAGAGCGCCCAAACTTATCATAAGGTTCGCGGAGGTTGATGGTTCAAATTCATCTATGTCTCCATGTTATGTTTATTCAATATGGATAACATTATTAGTGATTAGGTAGATTCAAGTTGTATGTGTGTACTAGTCGGTGCACCTTGTTTTCCTTAAGAATATATGGCATATTTTGTGGTATGGATGTTGGATGTTATGGATGTTGGAGTTTTGGATTTTGTAGATGTGTACATAATTGTACACTATTGTCTTGTCTCACTGATATATAACATGTTTTATGGGTATGGATGTTCGATTTGCTAGGTTTTTGTTGATGTGTACATAGTTGTACACCATTCTCCCGTCTCATGAATATATCGCCTGTTTTGTAGAAATAAATGTTGAATTTTTAAGATTTTCTTAGATGTGTACATAGTTGTGCACCATTGTCCTGTCTCATGGATATATGCCATGTTTTATGAGTATGTGTGTTGGATTCTCAGGATTTTTGTGGATGTGTGCACCATTGTCCCGTCTCATAGATATATCCCATGTTTTATGGGTATGGATGTTAGATTTTCAGTATTTTTATAGATGTGTACATAGTTGTACACCAGTGTAGTTCCGAGGGAATAAATCTATTTGTGGGTATGAATAATTGATTTGTTCCATGTTTTTTTAGGTGTTTACCTATTGGTGCACCAATGCATTTTCTGTTAAAAAGTAGGTTTGTATATGATTATGAATGATCGATTTCTTGCATATTCTGTAGGTATGTACAAAGTGGTGCACATGTGAAAAAATGACTGCATAAGCTTATGAAAATTTTGTGCATGTGTACTTTTGTGTACACATCATATGTCGACGAAGCGAAAACTAAATTTTTTTAAAAATGAAAATTATGTAGTCATATGTGTACTCTTTTTGTAGATCTCGAAAAGAGCTTTCCGAATATATAAAGTTTACGAATTTTAGATGAACGATACGAAAGATAAATTATTTTTAAAGCATTTTTACATTATTTAAAACTGATGATATCATCATGAGTCATTTTGGACTAAAATGTAAATATATTTGGACTAAATTGTAAATCATGAAGGTTATTTGTGTACTTTTCATATTTCAAATAAATAAAGGACTAAATTGTACCTAGTTGAATGGGTCAGGATAAACTGTCTATTTCTGAACGTATTTGGACTAAACCGTTATTTACCCTTTTATCTGCACGAGGCTGGTACGATTAACTCTTTCGCTGCTCTGGTGCTGGTGCGAAATGCTAAGGACTGCGGATTCACCTTCTTATCAACCTATCTAGATCCACCACATGCGCTTTATCGTTGCTCTGGTGCGGATAAAACAAGTGCTACATGTCCACCTTCTTCCCGCTTCATTCAATGCTCAACACGTGTAAACTGTTCTTCGCATTTTATTGATGTCAGTCGAGCTGTATCATATGCTTAGATAGTTGTCTTCCGGTCTAGTAGCATCAATTTCAAAAAGACTATCCCTAGCCGTTGATCTTGAGGCCACTTCGAAATGACATAAAATGCTTTTGGTTTTGATTCAGTGCATTACATGTATAAATTTGGTGGAGATTATGTATTCACAATTGGTATGTAAAATTATGGATTTGGTTAGAAATCTTGGGTGCGTAAGAAGCATTTTTGAGTGAATTAGTACCTGTATTATATACCTAATCCTTGTGCCGACGTAACAGTTTCTAGTCCACATGGTCTTACAAGTACAAAGTACCTTTGCCTCCATATTCGACATTGGCCTTACAGCTCATCGTACACAGTTTATGATCATAAAAAAATCTGCCTTCTACATCCGTACATGGTACATCAAGTTTCAACTAACGTTCCATAATTGAATCAAATAGTGCGAATAGTGTTGTCAATTTCATCATCAGAATGTGTCTACTTTCCCTTGTCTGTACGCTGTTGTTTTTCCTGAGATGTAAAATCTAGATAAATAACTAGACATCGATCCAGCAGTACATATACTAAGGAGTAAGGACGAGTTTTCCTAAGAACATGACACAGATATCGAGTTAATGTAATTAAGGTTTCAAAATTTCAATTAGATTTGGGGTGTACTTCACTGGATTCTATCCATACCTAGATTTTAATGCACTTTTTTTTTTTTATTTCTTGAACTTTCATCTGTACACCAAGAGCAGGGATAAATTAAGTTTAGAGTTGGCGAAACCTAAGTAAATCAGGGTTGAGAATTGTTCAACTATAAAGCATCACTTTTCCTTAACAAAATACACTATTTAGATGATTTTGGTGGTAACATGTAGATGCACACAATATTCTCACAGCTGTTCGTCGATCAAAAGAAATAGCACAATTTAAGAATTTTTGCATCCCCATGCAACATGACAGAGTCAATTTTGCAAAATCAAACAAGGTCCGAGGAAGACATTACCCAACTCCTGAAGCAGAAGACGCAAAAAATCAAAGGCATAACGCGCTTCGTACCTTTTTAGTACAAGTGTACAACCACTGAACATGGAAAAATACAGGCAAGATCTTCTTCTTTCCTATTTATAGTTTGCAGCTCATCAGAGTGACTTTTCCTTTTGTTGATATGGGTGTTGTAGGGCCAATGTTTTAATTACTCTTTTAAATCAGACACTATTAATATATTTGATCATTTTATGGCCATGTTCTTCCCCTTTGTAAGGTAGTTGACGCTTGACAGGGTCTCTCCTTTGTGAGGAAATCAATCATCTTATAAAAAAATGTTTTAAACAAAGAAACTGTGCAATTTTCCAATTGGTAATTGGAGTTGAGAACAGTGCCATGGAGAACCGTACAAGTATCTCTGCCTCCATTTTGATTCATATTACACACGCTACAATCGTTAACATTGAAAGGGAATTTCCTCCTAGGTAGAGTAATCAATTTCATTATAAATTTTAAAGATTGTACATTTTTAGGCTTAACGAAAGAGTGGAAGGAATCATTTCCCAACTCCCATGGTATATAATGCAGCAAATTACTAATTTTTGCGTAGTTTACTTAACCAAGTCAACAGATCAATGAATAGATTTTTCCGCAAATATACTGTTTCACGATTCCCTTGATATATATATAATGTACTCCTTTATGGTTTGATCAAGTCAAGAAATTAACAAATAATTTCCATGCAAAATATAGTACTAGTGATAAATGCTTCCGTAATAATTTTTTGGGCAAGGTGTGATGTCTAAGTCTAACATGATGAGATGTTTTCAGCCCACCTTTTTATCTGCTTTTACCGATTGCTGTTCAAATTGTCAAAATTATCACTTTGCATTTGCATTTGTAATTGCCTCTTTGGTAATACCGTAAAAAGTCAATAAGATTTTTTTATTTTGATAAACATTTCTTAATTTTCAGTCATGGCTCCAAAACATTACGTTATAATTAAAATAACATCAATAACAAAATTACAAGTGGTATAAACTACGTTCAAATATAGAGGAAATGAGCCATACTATAACAACATCAATAACAAGATTACAAGTGGTATAAACTACGTTCAAATATAGAGGAAATGGGCTATATGTCCAGCAATACTAAAAACTGGTTGTATTGGATGAGTAAAATGTTTGATCGGGTGAAATTGACTGTTATCATAATTTTTGAAACATATGAATATTTCCTTATCAATATATTTAAAAGATAGGTATATCTTTATCTTTTAGCTGAAACCTGAATCACAGCGAAAAAACCTTCTCCTGCACCATCAACGACAAAATCATTTTTCTTCACAGTCGACATATTTACCACCACCACAAACATCCACACCACCGTCGATGGAATCATCTTCCTCCAATATCTTTTTACACCACCACAAACATAAATGCCAAAGTCATTGACACCAACATCATCATCTCCACCACCACAAAGCACCACTACCACTATCGAAACAACATCATCTTTCTCCACCACCATCATCGACACCGACACCACAATCGACAATCAATTGTTTTTCTGATGCCCTAATTGAATAATTAATATTTCTCAAATTCATCAAACTAAGGGAATCATAGTTTTGTGCTAAATCAATTTCATTAGATGAAAAATGAATGATCAAATTGGTAAGTTTTCTAGTCCTAGTAATATTTTTGATTATATTTGATTTCCAATTGGTTTCATTTTAATTAAGAATTTGATGCACTACATATGGTTTAGATTTGTTTGTAAATGTGAAACGTAAATGTATTGCTTTAATTTTAATTTTAAATTTTATTGAATTTATTTTCATCTTAGTGTAGACTATGATGCATTTCATTATGTGTTATTACCACTGCATGAAACAGTTTTCATCATGTGTTGCCACCGAATGAAATTGGTTATCATGTATTATTATACCCTTGGATGAAACTGGTTCCATCATGTGTTTCCACTAGATGAAACTGGTTTTATCATGGTTGCCATTGGATGAAATTGGTCATCATGTATTATTACCATTGGATGAAACTGGTTTCATCATGTGTTGCCACTAGATGAAACTGGTTTCATCATGTGTTTCTTCTAGATGAAACCTATGTACATCCTGTGTTATTACCTATATACTCTCATGATATGTTATTTGTTATTACTGGATGCACTTATACACATAAATAATTTACATATTGGTTATTTTGTTTACATCTTGGTCTAGAATCTGATGTGATTGTGTACATCCTTGTTTTTATTTTGTTGATTTTTTTTTTCATCTTAGTTTACACTTTGCTGCACCTGGTTTCATCATGTGTTCTTACTGGATGAACCTGGTTTCATCATGTGTTACTACTGGATTCTCTTGGGAATATAATGTATTACCACTAGATGAAATTGGTTTCATCATGTGTTGCCACCAGATGCACCCGGGTACATCATTTGTTATCACGGAAATAAGAATAACAATACCAACATTGGATGTGTCCAGGTGCATCCTGTGTTATTGCTTTATGTATCTGATTGCATCATGTGTTGATGACTGAAAATGAAATAAGAAAAACGATAGCAACACTGGATGTGTCCAGGTGCATCCTGTGTTATGGTTGATGTATTTCAGTGCATCTTGTGTTAATTACTTAATGAATTTTAGTGTATCGTGTGTTATTGTTAGATGAATCTGGCTATCTGGGTTCATCATGTATTTGATACAGGCATAATTCATACATATTTACCACTTAATTTATATTTTCTAGTACTTGATTTTGTATTAATTTTATTATATTTTTTCTTTTATATGTGAGACATTTAAAACCTGAAATTACAAGCAAAATATGGCTCAATGGATGCCCACAATAGAAATGAAGATTTATTGCTCCAGTGACTTTGATTTGGTGGACGTGGAATAAAGAAGAAGTTTGGTGGTATTTGACTTTTGACGAATCATCTAGATGACGTTGGCAAGAGCTGCATGTTAGTGTCTTGTGAAACTGAAGACTAGATGAGAAATGACAAAGAGAAGCACATGGACAAGACAAGGAGTTGGTTGGGCGTACTTTCTTGGGTCAATTGGCTTTGTGTTTGCTACATAAAAGAGACGTGGCTAGTAGGTGGTGGCGGAAAACAATAAAAGAGAAGTGATCAGAAAGGTACATGCCTTGTTTTTAGTTGTTGGGGTTAAATGAGAAGTTGGTTAGAACAAGAAAGAATGAGGCAGGTGGACACAACACGTGGGGGTTGGTCAGCTGGTCACGTGAATAAGAAAATATGGTTTTAATTCTTGTTGGGTAGTGATTAGTGTTGGCTTGAAAGATAGTATAAAAGCAAACTGAAACTGAAAACCTAGAGGAGGACTTTTCTTTTAGCTTTTGGTTTAGGAAATTGATTGGAGAGAGGGTTGGCGGATAGAAAGGGAGAGATGAGACAGTGGAGAGAAGGGTGGTGTGACGGCTGAGAGAAGGTGAAAGGAGACAAGGTCAGGAGGAGAGAAGGGACGAAGTCTGACAGGAGAGAAAAGAAGAAAAAGCGTAGAGAGGAGAGTTGGAAGGCGAACAGACACAAGGGATAGAAGAAGACAGAAGGGAATGAAAACAAAGAAGAGGATTTTTTTTTGGCTATTTTTGGTTTCGTATGACGCCGATGTTGGAGTTCTGCCAGGGTTTTGCTGGTCGGTGACGGAGAGAGATACATGAGCAGAAATCAAAAAGGGTTTAATTTCCCCCTTTACTGTGCTTAATTTATTTTCATGGGTTTTGAAAAACTCATAGTCATCTCTAGCTAGATTTTATGACTAGAGTTTTAGGTAAAAACCAACTTTGATTATGGAAAACTCATAAATAAATGGTTTAAATGTTTAGTAATTTATCTTCATTGTTTGCTTGATTAATTATTGCATAAATAGTGGAATTGATGATATATGTTTTCCGTTTGATATGTCTTGCTGGGATTAGATTCTTTGATCAGTGTATGCTCACAAATTGATATTTGATTCATTGAAACTATATATTCATTAGATAGCTTTACTGACTATTTATTCTTTTAAATTTATATGCCATGCTTAGTAACATTTGATGGGATATACTTTTCGATTGATAAGCAATTCTTTAGAAATGTCAACTTGGAAGCGAAGAAAATTATAGTGATGAAACTATAATTTTGGAGATTAGATGTGAGTTATATATATCAAATTGGTGAAAACCGAAAACCCTAGTGCCCTCTCTACTTGATCACATTTTATATTTTATATAGTTTATTTTATTATTTTCTCGTTCATTAGCATTTCTTAAAATCTAAAAACATAAAAGTATCATCCTTGATTAGTCAATTAGGAATATTGATTATATTATTTCCACCGCTCCTTGTGGGTTCGACCCGTATTTGCCCTTGTCTACTATCTAGACGCCATGCGATTGCTGTTATTATAAATAGGGTATTCCGAAAAACCTATCAGTATTGCATTTGGATGTACCATGCAAATTTTTTGTATCATCTGTTTCTAATCAATTGGACATTTTTATACTTGGCCACCAATTTACAGGTTAGTGATTTTTTTATAAAAAATAGTGATGATTCAAATGGTCTTTTTAGTCATTCATAACTTCATTTCTGTGTCCTTAAAGAAAGCCCATTCTTTACGATCCCTTAATTTTCTTTCATGTGATCTTCTTTTTCAATTCTATTTTTTAGTTAAAACTGCTCAAGATATATTTTCTATTTATTTTTACTAAATTAACAAACTATTTTGATCTTTCACCTAGTATGAGTGTTATTATTCTTCGCTTTAGGTTAGGACAAAAACCCTTTGCACGTCTTACTTTATTCTTGTAAATGGTTATTTTGGGTACATGTTAGGATCTTAATTACTGAAATGATTTTCCTTTTGTCCATTTGTCTAATATTTTTTGTTTGTTTATATTTAGATAATGGTGCACCAGATGTATTTGCATCAGTAGCTGCAGTACGGGATGATCATGCAAGAACTGGTCTTGGTGTTATACTTTTTGTCGAGATTTTTATTTCTGGATTAATTGTTGGTTTTTCAACTATATATGTTGTATCTTTTAATGTGGCGGATACATCTTCGTTTATTAAGAAATATTTTCTTCTATTTGATTGCGACATTTATTTTGTTCTATGTATATATGAGTGCTGAGATATATCTTTGGAAAGTTATTGGATTTGTGTTTTCTTTGTTGGATTGTGTTTTGGGTGGATGTAGTTAAAGTTGATGAAAAGGTAGGGAAAGATTATGGTGGTGGCGAACCGAAAATGTTATCGTTATGAAACAATATAAAATATGTGTTGTTCTTGTAATCTAGAACATATAGATTTTGATTGTAAGACACACACCAAATTAGGTGTCTACATTTTCCCACAAGTGGCTATGATTTGACCACTACTTATGTTTGGAACCCCCAAGAGATGCCGATAATCACATCATCGTTGTTTTGTTAATATAAAAGATAATATTTAAGTGGGTTGGGGCATTTTAGTCTACCATATAACTGTTAATTTTATTAAAAGATTTTTTTTTTAGTGTAATACCCATTTAAGGATATTAGAAAAGTATAATAGAGAATCTTGGGTATTAGACAAGTATCTTATTTTACTTGTCTTCTACACCCATAAAAACAAAATTATGGGTTAATGAACCAATTAATTGTCAAATATATTCTGTAAAGAAGGAAAAAAGATTGAATACCGAAAAAAAGTTTTAAAAGAAGAAGAAAAAGATAGAATGCCGATTTTTTTTTTCAAATACATGTAGATATCCTATTAAATTAGAAAGAATACGGTGATTAGAGTAAGATCCCACCATTTAATAAAGTTTCTTCTTGAAAAAAAGATCACTCTAAATAATGGAAAGTGTGATGCTCATAATTTTGACTTTGAAAAACATCGGTATACTTAGATCTCATTTGTTGAGAAAAAATTCTTTTCAGAAGCGACATAATATACCTAAAGGAGGCTATGAAGACAATGTAAGAACACTATAAAAATGCAGATATGAACGATAGGGAAGCGAAGAAAGAAGATATAACAACCAACAAACCTCATAAAACCTACATACTTATCTATCAAAGAAAATAACTAAACCAAAAGAAACCTGTTCAGGTCTAGGGTTGGGAGGTACGACGACTTGAAGGGTTATTTTAAGGGTTGAAAGGGTTTAGGGAGAGAGGGGAAAATCTGAATTTTGTAAACTCAATAAGATTATAAGAAAACAACTTGGTCGATTAGAATTAAGAAAATATAAGTTTTCTTATGAGATTTTGAGTTATCACTACACCAAAATTAGGGTTCTGCAATTGTTTTTCATCGTCGCTAAACGTGCTTGCAATTGTAGTCAGCCGTTGTTAAGCATGGTGTCGTAGATTTTAGCAATGACTTTAGTACCGTTGCTAAATTCAGTCAGCAACAATCGATATCAATGACTTATAGTTGTTGCGAAATTTAAATATTTAGTTAGCATGAATATTTAGTTGTTGTCAGCAAGATTATGTCATAGGAAGTTAAACTATCTACGCGCTGGTAAAATCACCTCGACCGGATCTACCGACCTTGAAAGTGTTATCAAGTGAGACTGATGGCGCCAGTTGAGATCTGTTCTAGAAGTTATAGAACAAGGATGGTGGGATGAACCAGTTACTCATCGTATTATAGAGAATTAAAGAACCGCCTTGGAGTATGATCATATGAATTGACATACTTCCGGGATCATATCATGTCAGTGTAATTGAGCTTCATTCTTTGGATTATGATGTTTATCGCGTCACTGAATCAATGAGATACTTTAAGTCAAAGCTAGTTGCACTCCCTGGCGATGCAAAATGGTTTTTTGGGGAATGCAAGAAAAAGAAAATGTCAAGTCAGCTTTTTTGTACAAGTCATAGGCCTAAATCTCCTTTGACTTTGTTCGTTCCAGTTCAAATTTAGCAACAGGCTTCAGCTGTTGCTAAGTTTTAGCAAAGAGAAAAAAGAAGAAGTTCAAGTCTTCGTTGACTTAGTCAAACATGCCAGAAAATAATTACTTTAGGAAGTTAGAAACAAAAACAAACAAAACATACCAAAAATTCATTTATTTTTTAATAAACAACCAAAATAAAGTACAAATTAAGAGATAGCGCAATGTAGTCAATCTTAATCGTCTCGCTGAGATTCGTAGCCCCAGTTCATGACCAACATGAATCTTTTAATCTCGGCAAGATGAGATCCAACCGAGAAACTCGCCGAAAAAATCGAGATATCATCGAGACGACGGGGATCTCACCTGGAAGAGTAACGAGACGAGAGGTAGTGGGAAAATTTCATTAATTTTTTTTCTTTCAAAACTAGCCCTAAAAGACTAGATTTTCTTTATCTTGTACGGAATTGTGAATCATATTATAAGGGACAAGTTCAAATTAATCTCACATTAGCAACGTCTTCATCCACTGCTTGATTAAGTGGTATAATATTTGTAAACTAAAATTCCAAGATTTCAGCAAAAATCTCATCGAGATAAAAACTTTCAAGGTGTCCTGATCCCGTCCGAGACGAGTCTGATATCCGAGATTCACTAATTAAGATCATCCATTCAGTGACGCAAGGGTTGCCTATCAGAATTAGACTGGCCACCTGGTTCTTTTCAACTAACATGAGAAAGCTCACTTGAGGTTGAAATCAAATGGAAAATTTTCAAAATTTCAACTATTGACCACTCTTTTTTCTTTTCGTTTTTAATAAATAGCTACTCCTTCGTCATTGATAAAAATTTTAATAAATAAATAAACCTAACAAAAAAAAGCAAATTAAAAATGCTTGACTCATATTGTGATTATCTAAGAAATTGCAAGATAAGGATGCAGTAGACCTTGTTAATCATGATTAAAAGGTTAAAATTAACAAAAATGATTTACAGACTGAGAAATTGTACATCACCAAAACTGATTCTTTTATAAAGATTTTTCTATGAAACCTGGTCTTATCTGATCAACGTTATTCAACTTGATTAAATTTTAATGTTTTCTTATTAAGATATTAATTAGGAAAATAATAATAATTAGTCGGTATGTTTTGAAGGATTCAAAAAGTGAATGGCACGCTTACTTCGATTTTTCATTCGATATGGTGATGATTTACTCGGTTTACGTCAAATATCATGTTTTCTTTTTCTTTTTTTGTAGCATAAAAAATGATATTTGATATAAACCGAGTAAATTATCACAACTATATCGAATCAAGATCGAAGTAAGCATAAATTGAGTTAAATATCATGTTGTTCTTCATTACAGTAAAACTTCGATAATTAATATCCTTAGGATTACTAAAATCTTATTAATTATGTGAAGTATTAATTTATCGAAACTAACTAAATATAAATATAAATTCTAAATGTAAAATAAAATAAAATATAGTTTATTTAAAGATTTCCTATACTAATAAATATCCTTAGATTTTAATTTCAACTTAAATAATTTTTTAATAATTTTTTAGCATAAATAAAATAGTATATTACATATTATGTGTATAAATATATATAAAAAATTAGAGGTGAAGTTATAATGTTGTATAAATGTAAAAAAAACAACAACTTTGGAATCCTTTTTTTAATAAGATACCATGATGTAGTGTTATTATATTCGAAATTTAAATTTTTATTGATAACATCATTTAGTGTGTAGCCATCAAAAATTTTAATGCCCGCACTCCAATTAAAAATTTGTATCTTTACATCATCAATAATGACCTTCGACACATTGTACTTGTCATTGAAAACTCTAGTATTTTTTTCCACCCAGATTATCCACCAAATCATAAATGATATCATATCCCAAACTTTCCTTCTTATAGATAGATTAGAGCCCATCTTCGTATTTCATCCCCATAGAGTTTGTCTAATTGAGCCTTCAAAGACCCATTACAACTTGTAACCTTTCAGAAAGTAAATCCAAACCAAGTTAGTAGTCTGACAATGAAGAAAAATATGTTAATTTGTTTCCAGACGCTCATGGTGATATAGCGTGATAATTACAACTACCGTTATAGGAATGGAGCCAGGATTTTTTTTTCGGGGAATAAATATTACTATGAGAGTTAGTATCACTGTATAAACTTGCCTAAATTTTTTAGGTTTTTATTTATGTTGTTTATGATTCAAAGAGTATCACCAAAGATACCAAATACGTTGTAAGACATAGTATTAATTAATAGTAGGGTTTCGTAACTTCTAACACTTTTCATTTTTTCCCCGTATAATTTTGATACTCATGTAGAATTTTATACCATTCGAGTTTATTATTAGTAGCTTTCAGAACAAATTGACATTTGCATAAAAACAATACAATCCAAGCCTATTTAATTATTTATTTTTCTGAAATTAAAAATGGGATAATTATGTGAAAACTCATACATTCTTAGTCTAATATCGTAATTTCAAAATTTAAAGAGGCTAGTCTTTGTGTAGTTCTGTCCCTGGGCCGTTATAAGCGTGTAAATTTTTTTTTTTTTTTTTTTAAAAAATTATGATTAATAGTTCTGTTTCTGGGCCGTTATAAACGTATAAAAATATTATTTTTATTTTTTATTTTATTTTAAAAGTTATGATTAGAATTTTAAAGATAAATTTATTTTGTTAAATTCTGTTACGGTAAAAACGTAATAACAACTTTATTTAGAAATTTTCCCATCTCCACAACCATTAAAATTTATACTATAATTGTTTATTTAATATTATTATTTCTATTGTATTTAATTGATATAAATTTATACTCCCTTGGTCCAATATAATGGATTATTTTTCTTTTTATTTTTGTTTCAAAATAGTTGATACTTTTTGTTTTTGTATGATATATTTTTAAAGGCATTCTTATTAATAATTAATATTATTAAATTACTCTTTGCGAAATGTAATTTTTTTAATAACTATGTTTATCTTTGTTACGTAAGTGTTTTAAAAAGATTTCTTACTACATAACATTTATAAATATTCATGTTTTTTTTCTAAAGTCGATCACCCTTCAAAGTCATCGCAATTTAGACTTGTAGGACTTTGTAATATCACTTATAAAGTCATAGCCAAATTCTAGTCAACCGAATTCGGCCACTTCTCTCATTCTTAATAAGTCCATACCAAAGTGTTTTTGTACCCTAAAGATAAATTCATGATAATATAGCAGTTGTAGGGGAGTTATTCCACCATATCAGAGCAAAAATAACACTAAAGCTAGATATTTAGAAGGATTATGATAGCTTACATCAAAATAGCATTCACCAAACTAGGTTTTTCAACGACCTTTGTAGACTATATAATGCTTTGTGTCACTACAATTACTTATTCAGTCAACATCAACGGTACACCATAGGGATATACCACTTCAACCAGGGGTATACGGCAGGGGGGTCCGCTATCACCCTACTTTTTATAATATGTGAGAAAATCCTGTCTACAAACCTGGGAAACCTCGAAGCCCAAAAGCTTATAGGAGAACTCCGTATATCCCAGAAGGAGCCACCTATTTTACATATGATGTATGCAGATGATATCCTTATCACATTTAAAGCAACTGCAGACAGTAGCAATCATCTCAAGAATTTGATTCGGTCATATAACACTTCAGCGGGATAAATAATCAACAATCCAAATCCAATCATACATCATCTAAGATTGCACCAGCAAAAGGTAGACACTCTTAGTCATCTATTTGGTATGCCAACCACTCTGAACCCTTCTATCTATCTAGGAGTCCAATTCAAACAAGAAAGATCATCTCGCCACATGTTTGAACTTCTGCTCCAACGACTAATGAGAAAAGCAAAATGATGGATGACAAAATGCCTAACTCCTGCTGGAAGGTTAGTTCTCATCAAAACCTCCTTAACACCCACTTCTAATCATCTTATGCAAACACAATTCCTACCCTCCCATGTGCATAACAAGATATATCACATTACCAGGAATTTTTTCTGGGGACATGAATCTTTGGTTAGAAAGCTTCACCCTCTAGGTTGGGATAAGATGACCAAACTGATTTCAGAAGGGGGCATGGCATAAAGAAGGGCAGCGAACACAATAGAGCATTGCTCATGAAAATGGTTTCGAACTTGCATGATTAACCCCTTTTTAATATGGGTTAGCCTATACAACAACAAATATCTTAAGCAACAACCTATTTTAAGACACAAACTCAGTATCCCTTCCTCTTCTAGTACTGAATGGAAACAATTGACATCCCTGATACCTTCTCTCAAAAATGTTACCTTCCACCGCATCAGAAATGGTTTAACAACTCCTATCCAAGCCAATTGGATTCCGCACTTCCCGAACCTAGATCAAACACAATGTTACCCTATCCGCACAATAAAAAAATAAATAGACCCTCTCACTTTTAGATGGTTACATGATAAACTCACTCATCTCCCACCATTTGCAGCCCAAAAAATCATCAACATTCACTTTTCCTAGGACAACCCTCCATATTTGATTATCTGGTTGTACTCGAAATATGGAAAATACACTACTGTTTTTGGATACAAATGCCTAACCCTATTGGTGAATCCTCCAAACATGCACCGCCCCTCCCTCCCCCACCCCCCCACCCCCTACCAAATTCCTGTGGACATTACCATGTCTACCAAAAATACAACTATTCTTGTGGAAAACAATCAATAAAGGTTTACCTACCTTTTTTATCTTACACCACATTTGAATCACAAACTCCAACCAATTCCCTCATTGTAACTCTGAACCAGAATCAGCTGACCACCTGCTATATCCATTGCACAAAGCAGTTATATCCTGTAACACACTCTTCTCTGACCTCGCGAACAACCAACTAACAAAAAAATACCCTTCCAAACATTATAACTCCGCAAACAACCATAACTCAACTCTTCCAACAACCAGACTCACCCACAACCATTGCCTTCTTCTGTTTCCTTCTCTGGTCCTTATGGTTAGCTGGAAATGCACTCATATATTATCACAAACAAACATTCCGAATGATATTTTGATGGGGGAACTTAAAAAGCAACAAGAATATACTTGGGATAAAGAGTCCCTTCCTTCGGTAACTCCAGGCGATACTCCAACTTCCATCCAACTGAATGATACAAGAAGAGCGACAACCATTTCAGTGGGATGGTCCAGCCCTAGCGTGGACTGGATTAAGAACAATACAGAGGGAGCTGTCGGAGGCCACCCAAGAATTGCATGCGCGGGATTCATATGCAGAGATTCGGACGCAAGAATTGTATTGGCTTTAGCGCAATCGTTGGGAATTACCACTGCTTTATCATATGAAACCTGGGCAATGCTGTTAGCCTCAAAAACTGCAGCTGCTAGGAAATGTCAAAAGTAATTTTTTTGACGGACTCCGAAAACCTTTACCGCTTCTTAACTTCCCACACGGCCCCGCCTTGGTACATTTCTGGAATGATCACAAAAATAAAGCAAAAAACACGGCATATTCCACATTATGTGATACATCATAACTATATGGAAGGAAATCAGGCGGCTGATGGCCTAGCCAACCACGCTGCAAATTGAAGTCAATCTGATAAATTTTCAACACAAATATAGGACTATGCAATACTAACATTTCTTAGTCAAATTTTTAGTAAACGTTCCTTTGAATACTTACCCGCGTGTTGTCTCTTTTTAGTTTATAATAAATTATATGTCTCCAGAAAAAAAATATTTATTTTTTTAATTCACTAGATACATCGATTCTAAATTTTAACACATAATGATATAAAATAAAAAAATACTAAAAGTTTATTGTTTATATTTTTCTTTAAAATTATGTGAATACTAAAAATATCAATTCCTAGAGATGGAGGGAGTAACGGCGGCCGTGTTTCTAATCTTGGATCAAATAGGATTATGCATTATGTGTTCAAAGGATGAAGAAGATTGTAAATGAAATACGGATACCCAAGGAAAAAAAAATGCAAAAAGAAATTTGGAATGCTGGCGTCTCCAACAATTCCCATTTGTATTAGGAATCTTCCTTTCAGCCCGTAGGCCCATAGCTAACGTGTTTCTACGTCGATAGATTTGATAAAATGAGAATATACAATTGTTATGTTTTGACCAATGTGCCATAAACTACTTTGTGATATCCCGCGTGTGAAATCTAGGTGTGGAATCTCATTACGTAGTAGGTAATTACTGGCACGATAGTAGCCTCATGGCCCTATATTTCAACGGTATAGTACCAATCCATCCCATATGTAAGGACATAAATTTATCAGTTCCACGTGTTCACATCATAAGAAGAAAGTATCATATTATGTTACACCGAAAAGTACAAGAACAAAATAAATAATAAAGAAAGACAGCTATAAAACATTTATCATCGGGAGCAGAAAAGTCAGACTAAATTAATGCATACAAGACACGTGGAAAGTACACAAGAAAAAGTATCATCAATAGCCATGACAATCATCTGCGCTCTGGTTATCTCTTGCGCCCCATAATCATCTGGCCATCTCTTGCGCCCCACAATCATCTGGCCGTCTCTTGCGCCCCACAATCATCTGGCCATCTCTTGCGCCCCATAATCATCTGGCCATCTCTTGCGCCCCGCAATCATCTTGCCATCTCTTGCGCCCCACAATCATCTGGCCATCTCTTGCGCCCCACAATCATCTGGCCATCTCTTGCGCCCCACAATCATCTGGACATCTCTTGCGCCCCACAATCATCTGGCCATCTCTTGCGCCCCGCAATCATCTGGCCATCTCTTGCGCCCCACAATCATCTGGCCATCATTTGCGCCGCACAATCATCTGGCCATCTCTTGCGCCCCATAATCATCTGGTTATCTCTTGCGCCCCACAATCATCTGGCCATCTCTTGCGCCCCATAATCATCTGGTTATCTCTTGCGCCCCATAATCATCTGGTCATCTCTTGCGCTCCATAGGCATCTGCACCCTGCACGCGCGCGCTATAAATTTTAATCATGCAAGAGTAAATATGCTCCACGTCAAGTTCCACATGTCACACATGCCAACCTCCGCATAATAAAGACAAAGGAACAATAAATATTCAATCCAAAGGGAAGCTGCGCATCAGCAAATGGAACTAGTAAGAAGCATTACTAATGGAATAAGATGAGCTACGTCCAAAGACAAAGATAAGATCAAGCAGATTAAAGATAAGATGGAGTGAGGAAGAGGGACCCATCATATTTTACTATGAATACCAACCCCAAAATAGAAAGAAGGGGATAACAAAAAAAGAGAGAGAGAAGACTCTGAAGGAAATTCAAGAAGGCGAAAAAGCTAAGACGAGGTTAAGAACTCTATTGAACTAAATTGTCTTAATTCTTTATATGACCATGTGTACAAAATATGTGTTGATAAATAACAAACTGAATTTTCCTGTGGATGTAGGCTTATTAGCTGAACCACATTATATATTGAGTTGTTTTTCATTTATATTTGAGTGATGATTCCCTGTATTATAATTTTCTGTATCAATTTCACTTGGAATATTGTCATTTTTAAAAACAACTTAAGTATTTGGTTGTGATTGACCACCAAAAATGGTCGTCACAATTTGGCGCTAGAAACAGGGATGTGTAAAGGATTTATCCTACCTTGTATCACAATTTTGATTTCATTTCCATCACAATTTTTTTCTCTGTATCATTTCTAAGCATCTAATGTATCATTTTACCATTAGAAATGTCATTTCTCGACAAATTAAATTTTGGTTGTTGTCGATCATGTAATGGTCGCTACAATTTTGTTCTCAGTATCATTTCAAAGCATCTACTGTATCATTTTACCATTTAAAATGTCATTTCTCGACAAATTGAATTTTGGTTGTTGTCGATCATGTAATGGTCGCTATAATTTTATTCTCCGTATCATTTCAAAGCATCTGCTGTATCATTTTACCATTTTAAATGTCATTTCTCGACAAATTTAATTTTGGTTGTTGTCGATCATGTAATGGTCGCTACAATTTTATTCTCCGTATCATTTTAAAGCATCTATTGTATCATTTTACCATTTAAAATGTCATTTCTCGACAAGTTAAATTTTGGTTGTTGTCGATCATGTAATGGTCGCTACAATTTTATTCTCTGTATCATTTCAAAGCATTTATTGTATTATACAAAATCTTTGATTCATGCAAAAAGCGTTAACAAGTAAGAAAAATTTTGAACCTTAGAATTTCTTGTTACCCCTTTTTTGTATGAATTTGTACACATTAAAGGAAAATGAAAGATTTATTCAGCTTATGAAGTATATATTCATTTGAAATGGTTTGAATTACTTATGTTTTTATAAATAAATTTTTTGAAATCATATAATTTTTATAGAAAACTACCAAAGGAATTCTCAAAAGCAGCAGAGGATTGGTATTAGAAGAAAACCAAACATTACGAAAGAAAATCGAACAAGGTAGAAATATGTCACAAGCGGAAAATTCAAGAAATCAAGAGAGTTACACAAGATGAATTCTTCAACAAAGGGAGATAGTAAATAACCCAGAGAGTCAGCAAAGCAATTCAGGGGGATATTCTTCACTTCAGGAGAATAACCAAAACAATTATGAACATAATCGTTCTCCATGACAGGATTATAACCAGAATACTATTGATCATCTATAAAATTTAATGGAGGATATGAGTAAGGTGCGCAAAGAGCAACGAATTTGTGCCGAACAAATCGCACGATTAAATAAAGAAAATCAAACGTTGAAAGAAACGATTCAGCAAAATACGGAGCCAGCTTCCACCAGAACACGGGGACAAGAAGTAAGTTCCAGTAGATTCGAAAGCAGAAAAGAAAGAAGTAGTCGAGATAAAAGAATGATACTGAGATCCACATCACAACAATCTGGACAAAAAAGCATGAATCAGGCAAACCCAGGACCACAACATGATCAATGGCAAAAATGCTTTGAAGATATGGAGCAAATGAGGGAAGAAATAAGAAACCTAAAGAATAAAGAAGGTGGACGAATATAGGAAGTGTTAAAGGAAGCTAGGCGAACACCATTGGCACCACACTTAGCATTTGCACCAATGCCCCGAGAATGCAATGTTTCAGTTTTTGAATGCTATGATGGTACCAGGGATCCGACCCCGCATTTTAAATACTACAACCGAATCATGGTGCGTTGGGAGCAAAATGATGCTGTAATTTGTCGATGTTTCCCATCAAAGTTTGAAGGGACTGGCACTGGCATGGTATGATAAATTGCAAGAAAGTTCTATTCATTCGTATGCGCAACTGATTCGAATTTTTTTGGAAACATATATGTACAACAGGCCCGTAGACTCGGGATTGGATATATTATATTCTCTTTCTTCATGGCCAGAAGAATCAGTTCATGACTATACATCCAGGTGGCATGCAATCTGCCAAGCAATTGGAGATGTTGAGCCAGATGCTGCCATTAACAACTACAAGTGGGGAATAGCTGACCAAAAAAGTCAGCTCTTTGTTGATATTCATAATATCAACCCGAAAACTGAAGGGCACCTTAGAGAAATAATCGAGACATGTGCAAGACTATAAGACATACAGGCGCAATGTCCAAGGATAGTATCGCAACAACAAGGAGATGCAAAAAGAACAAATTCAATAGAACCATCGTCAGGGTCAGGAAAAATATTTCCAAATAAAGCTGAAACTAGTGAACCAAAGCGTCCACGAATAGAGGGAAAGAAGAAATTCTTTCACGAGTGTTTACAAAAATTAACACTCCATATTCTGAAATTTTAAAAATAATAAAAAGTAGACCAGACTTCCAATGGCCACCAACAAAAAATCAACAACCAGAGCACACTCTAAAATCAAAAGAATATTGTGAGTATCATTGCTATCTGGGGAATTCAACCGATCGATGCAGAAACTTAATTTTACTAGTCCAAGGGATGATTGACGCTGGAGAATTAAAAGAATTCATTCAATCACCTGCACCACTCTCAAAGCTTGATAAAGGGAAAGTTGTTAATATCCCCCATACAATCAGACTATCAATATGATTTCCTTTTCTGAATCAAATCCATCACCGATGAACGCAGCAATTGACAGGAAGCTGCACAAGAGATTAATCAACCATGAAGTATTTAAAGTTGCAGGGAGGATCACTGAAACATGGGAAGAATGGATGGCTTCCCCACTAGCATTTTCAGCAGAAGAAGTACATCAAGAAGTAGAAACTCACAACGACCCTCTGGTTCTCACCCTGCCTGTGTCTGGTTGGAATATCACAAAGATTTTGATAGACGAAGGAAGTTCTCTTAATGTGTTTTTCTTTGACACATTTCTGAAAATGGGATTGAAAGAAGATCAGTTTGAGCCATCTCGCTACACCATCTATGGATTCAATGGAGTATCATTGAAACCCAGAGGAGAAGTCACACTTGAAATAATGACTGGACCCTTGAATGTTGCAACCAAGTTCAGTGTGGTAGAAGCACCTTCACCTTACAACGCCATCATCGGGAGGCATTGGGTCCATCAGTTAAAAGGGGTTGCATCAACGTACCATCAGTACTTGCGATTTCCAACACCTCAGAGAGAAATGGAAATTAAAGGAGATCAGAGCATCGCGAGAACGTGCGATCTCACGGAAGCATGCATAAATCAAGAAAAAGCTCAACAAGTGAAAGCAAAGAAGAAGGAAAGGAAAGTCCAACTTAAGGAAGGAGCAATAAATCAGTACTTGTCTGAAGTCGCAGCTAGCAAGTCAAGCAATGAAGAACGAAGAGATTCTAAAGCCAAAGGAGATGAGTTAGGAACAAGAAAAGGGGGTTACACCTCACAATAGCAGTTCAAGGGGGGTCCCACATTCTTAGGAGCCCCCAAATCTGTTTTTTCGGCTGTAGAGAAAACCAAGAACATCAACATTGGAACGCCAGAATTTCCAAAGGCAATTAAAATTGGAACCCTGATGAGACCAGAAAGGGAGAAAGATTTAATCCAATTACTCGAAGAGTATGCATATGTGTTTGCGTGGAAAATAGGAGACATGCTAGGAATTGACCCAAGCATTCTTCAACATGAATTACGTATACATCCGGGCACCATACCGTTTTGACAACGGATGCGAAAAGTAGCACCTGAATATCATGATCCAATAGAAAAAGAATTGAAGAAGCTAATGGACGCAGGATTCATTCGAGAAGTGCGCTACCCAACATGGATATCAAACATGGTCATAGTCCCAAAGAAAACTAGAGGTGTGAGAATCTGCATAGACTTCACCAATTTGAATAAAGCATGCCCAAAAGACAGTTATCCACTCCTAAGCATTGATCAATTAGTAGATGTTATCGAAGGACACGAAGCCTTTTCTTTCATGGATGGACAATCTGGATATAACCAAATTGCACTTGCCGAGGAAGATCAAGAGAATACTACGTTTTTTACCTCACGAAGATTGTATTGTTATACGAGAATGCCGTTTGGATTGAGAAATGTAGGAGCAACCTACCAACGGTTAGTGGATGCAATCCTCAAACCTTGGATATGACGCACATTGGTAGTCTACGTAGATGCATGCTGGTAAAAGGCAAGATGGCAAAGGATCATTTACAAGACTTGAGGGAGATTTTCCAAGCTCTGCACAAATACAAAATGAAAGTCAATCCAGAAAAATGTATTTTTGGAGTTACATAAGGGAAGTTTTTGGGTTATCTAGTTAAGGAAAAGGGAATTGAAGTCGATCCAGCAAAAATACAGGCTATCGTAAATATGCCATCCCCAAGAAATGTTAAGCAAGTACAGAAACTGAACGGATGGTTAGCAGCACTTAACAGATTCATTGCAAGGTCATCGGATAAGTGCAAACCATTTTTTGATACTCTGAAGAAAGGAACCAAGTTTATATGGAATGAAAATTACGAACAAGCTTTTCAAAACATCAAACCATATCTTGCGACTTTACCCGCATTGCAGAAACCGCAGCCTGAAGAGATCTTGGCCCTATATATAGCTGCAACAGAAGATGCAGTGAGCGCAGTGCTGGTACGAACAAATGATAAATTGGAAAAACCAATTTACTACATTAGCAAAACTTTCAACCTTGTGGAGAGAAACTATACCAAGGTTGAACAGTTAATATTAGCACTTGTATTTGCCACGCAGAAGCTGCGCACATATTTTCTAACGCACTATGTACGAGTACCAAGCAAGGCTCCACTGGAATCAGTGTTAAAAAATGCCGGAAAAGTGGGGAGAATTTCAAAGTGGAATGCACAGTTGGAACAATTTCACATTCTTTTTGAAATGCAAACTGCTCAAAAGTCTCAAGTTTTGGCGGATTTTCTAGCTGATTTACCATTAGAGGATGATTTTGAAATCCAGGGTTTACCAGGAATAGAAGAGAATGACTCTCAGGACATTTTAGACTCTGTCAATTCTTGGAAATGGGAATTTTTTGTTGATGGATCCCGAAATGAAGAGGGGGCAGGAGTCGGTTTTGTAATAACAACACCCACGGGAGAGCGATTGATACATGTTTTTCGTTTAGAATTTGGAGAGCACACCAACAATATAGTAGAATACGAGGCTGTGGTTCATGCCCTCCGGTTAATTATTGAACTAGGAATTACCGATGTACGGTTGACAAGTGACTCACAATTGATAATCCGACAAGTTGAGTTAAAATATCAAGCAATTGATAAAGACTTGATTCAATACAAAGGCCTCGTGCAAAAGTTAGCGTCCCAAGTTCCAAACATCATTTTTCGCCATTTGTCCAGAGATAAGAATCGTCATGCAGATGCGTTAGCGTTTATCTCCTCAGTAATCAAATATACGAACACATCTGCCATCAAAATTGGACGTATTTATGAACCATCAATTAAAGTATGGGTAGTTAAGAATGTGGAAGATGAAATAAGTGAAGATCTTGAGGATTCGGCCACAAAGAATGACGCAAATATACCCCAAAAACCAAAGGATAGGTGCGTAGAAGAAGATTGGAGGATTGCACTGCATCATTACTTGCTAAAACAAATATTGCCTGCGAATGCCAAGGAAGCAAGGAAAATACAATCAAAGTCTGTTAACTATCAATTAAGGGATGGAATTTTATACCGAAAGCTCTTCATGGGACCACTACTTCGGTGTGTATCACAGCCAGAAGGACATCGAATTTTAACAGATATACATTATGGTGACGTTGGGAATCATAGCGGGAGACGATCATTGGCCCTCAAGGAAAAAATGCAGGGATATTATTGGGTCACAATGCAAAAGGATGCCGAAGATATGGTCAAAAAATACGAAGAATATCAACGTTTTGCTAAGAAAATCAGAGCGCCGGCAACAAAACTTAATTCAATACTTAGTCCATGCCATTTGCAAAGTGGGGAGTAGATATTGTCGGACCCCTACCTGAAGGAACACGGAAAAGGAAATACCTAATTGTAGCAACATATTATTTCACCAAGTGGGTGGAAGCCAGGGCTGTTGCGCATATTAGAGACTCGGATGTGTTCAAGTTCTTGTTTGAAGACATAATTTGTAGATTTGGGATCCCAATGACAATAGTTTCAAACAATGGAAAACAACTGCAGGTAAAAAATATTAATATGCTTTTTGAAGCCTTCAATATCCAAAACAGACAGTCAACTCCACTTTACCCCCAGAGCAATGGACAGGCTGAAGCTACAAATAAGACAATTGCACTTAATCTCAAGAAGACTCTGGAAGGGCATCACAAGCGATGGTGTGAGCAACTTCATAACACTCTATGGGCCTATCGCACCACAAGGAGATCTGCCACTGGAGAGTCACCATTCTTACTTACCTATGAGGCAGAAGCAGTCATACCAACAGAAAAAATATTACCAACGACCAAGACAGAGGCATGGGAAAGGAATTTAAATGAAGATTTAATGCTTGAAAAGTTGGATGATCTAGAAGAAAGAAGAGAAGTTTCATTACAAAAGATGGAGAATTATCAAAGAAAGTTAGCGAGTGAATATGGAAAAAAAAATGAAGTTGCGCCATTTTGTTGAAGGGCAATATGTACTACGACAAATTCCGGAATATCAAAAGAATCAAAAAGCTGGAAAGTTTGCACCCAATTGGGGAGGTCCTTATATCATACAGGACATTGCGGGACAAGGATCCTATTATTTACGAAATATGGATGGAGAAGTTTTGCGACATCCTTGGAATGCGCAATATCTTAAACCATGCTATCCATAATTTTCTATGCAATCGTATAGTACTTTGTGTTTATACGGGGTAAAGCAAATAAAGGCAAAATCTCATAGAAGACCCATATAAAAGTCTTAAACATTGACTATTGGGTACATCCGCTAACAAGAGATACCATATATGACATTAATTATTATATCAAGTAACATGGGCTACATAGGTAATTTCCTCTTGGCCAGAGAGAAATTACTATGTGAAGCGCACCCTCAAAAGGAGCCCAAGGTACAATAAATGCTTGAGGTATCAAATTATATACTCATTAATCAATTTATCTTATGATTTTATTGCAGGAACAAAAGTAAAAAGTCAAAGGAATGAAAAGAATATCAGAAAATAATTATTTTTATTTATATGTTATCACAGTTTACAAGAACAAAAATGATACGCAGCAAGATACAAGAAGAATTTTAAGGAGCAGGATCAAGGGTAGGAGCTGGGTCAACACTTGAAGCGGGATCTGAAGTTGAAGCAGGAGTAGCACGGGGAGGAGTAGCACGGGGGGCAGGCTCGGGAACCACCCTGCGTGGATAGCTTTTGGTCCAACCATCCTTCGCAACCCTATCAAGGGTATTATTAATTGCCAGAGCAATACCCCGTTTTGTCTCCACTTTAATGTACTCCATCTTCTCTTATGAAGCAATAAGCGTATCCTCGTACGTTTTTATCTTGCCATCAGCTAATGAAGCCCTGCTCTCAGCCAAAGAATCTTGATTCTGCCAGTACGCAAGTTTTTCCTCCGCCGGGCCAAGTCATCAGAGTAGCACTTGACAGCAGTTTGCCAATTAACATCTGCTTCTTCCGCCTTGGAAGTAATATGAGTAACTCGGTCTTGCGCCTCAACCAGTTTAGCTGTGGCTTCCCCAAGTTGCTCATTGGCCACCTTCAGCTTGTCATTTGCTTCAGAAAGCTCCTTCTCAACCTTAGCGGACAAAAGCTTAACTTTCTTCAGCTCCTTATCAGACTCATCAGCCCTTGCAGCTGCTCTCTTAAACTTTCCTTCAAAATCTACATAGAAAATAAAAGATTGTTAGACTATGTAAAAAATAAGTAAGAATAACTTTTTGATACAAGATAAACTACCTATAGCAAGGGACTCAAACTTCTGTAAATCCTGGACATTTTTGTCATTAGAAAGATCAAGAAACTCAAATTCACTCAGAAGTTTAGCATAATCTCTCGTGGATTGTTCGAGATCTTGTTTATATTGTGCAATTTCAACTTCATCTGCTAATGCTTTATCACGCAGCAAATTAATCTTCACAGTGCGTTTATCAAGCTCTTTATGTAAACTCTGAATATCAATATCTCGATAAAGGATTTTATCTAAGAGGCTGCGAACTTGACTTTGAGCTTCCGAAAGAGCTTTTCCTCTAGCATGAGAATATGCAGCTGCGTTATCTCTTTCTTTGATGAGCTGCGCCACAAAATTTGAATGCCTGGAATCATGTTGCGACCTAGGCCGAAAAAATTCAGCAAGGATATTTTTGCGCTCTACACAAAGCTTTCGATTTTCCTCTTCTATTTTTCCTACTTTCACCAGGATTCAGCAACGTTATCATTATTGCATAAAATAACAGCATCAAATTCCCCCTCTTTGCTAACAAAGTCTTCTTTCGAAGATGCTTACTCCGTCGAGAGTTTTTTATACGCAAGGAGAATTTTATTCCTCTCATCTACCAGTTTATTGAAATTCTCCTTTACCTTTACGTTCTCCCCAGTGACTTTCATTACGTGCCCATGTAAAGACGTGGATCTAGCCCGAAGCTTAACAACAAGATTTGAATCCCCCTCTGATCCCATAAAGAATTTCAGAAATATGTGCTAAAAGAAAATAAAATAACATAGAAAATGAAGTATTGTAACCTTGGCTTTGAAGAGTAGACAACTGCTTTCAGAGCTCTTTATTCTCCTGCTTTAACTCAGCAGCACCACCATCCGACAGTCGAAGGAGAAGTGAATCAACCTCCGCTCTGACTTCAATAAGTTCTTCCTCAGCACTCCTGAGTTTATCCTCCATCATTAGTGAACGATCTTGGAAGAACTTGTATGCAATCAGATAGCAACTCTCATTATAAGCAAGCTGTAAAATCAAAGATAAGCATTAGAGTTGAAAATAAAGAAATAAGAGTCAATAAATAAACGAATTATGAGGAACATACCTGCATAAGAGCCTTCTATGGAAGGGCATATATATCTCCATATGCCACTGCAAGGACTTCGGCAAGGGTGGAGGGCACCTCAACGTCGAAAGGGCAAGCTTCACTTTCATTTTCCTTTGACCAAGCCTTCATCACCGTATCAAAAGAAACGGAATACATTTCCGCTCGCAATTTGGCAACAGAAGAGGAATCAGTAGGCTTTGGCTGAGCGTTGCTAAGAATCAGAAGCAGGTCTTTCTCCTTAAACCAGTCGAACACATCTTCTTCTCTTTCAACGAGATTATCAACGTCGCAGACACTCTTGCCCTTTTCCTTACAAGAAGCCCTTTCCCCGCTAGAAACTGAAGCAGTATACACTTCTTCCTCAGAACGGGAGACTAACCTTTCTGCGCTCCCAAAATCACCTACTGCGTTTTCCTCAAGGGAAGAATCAGCAGTATTGGAAACCAAGGCGGGGGAGGGATTTGCCATGTTAACAGCTACGTCATCCTCGGAAGAAGCATGCTCAACTTGCGTTTCGACTACGTCTCCAGCCTGGCAGGAGCATACTCAATCACAACACCGTTCAGCTCTGTCAGGGGCGCAGCCTGCTCTTTTTCAGTCAAATCATCCACGAACTCAGAAAGAACGATATCATCGACGTGAAACAGAGGATAATGAGATAGAAAATAAGAAAGGACGGAGCTCGCATCTAGAGGAGATTCAGTATCCGCTGCTTGAGGGGATTCAGTTGCAACATCACCCAACGCAGCAGGACGAGAAGCTATTAGAGTTATGTTCTGCACCACGCCACCTTCTATCCTCAAAATAGGCTGGCTAGGAGGAGGATCAGCCTTAGCCACCTTCTTGGAAGAAGCACGTGGGGTAGCCTTTATTTTATTCTGACGATGTTAACATTTACAAGTAAATTAGCAACATGCAATTCAAATGTTCTGAGTACCTTGTCAATACAAGACGGAGCAGTACCTTGTCACATGGAGGAATAGCTTTGCAATTTGGTGCCTACATCAGTTTTTAAACTTTCTTTCTCTTCTGGAGGCTGCGTAATTTTTTTTTTTAAGAAAAACAACTTACGCAACAGTTAAGATAACGAGAAATGAAAAAATCATTGCTTACCATATCACCATAAGAGAAGTTAAACCCGTCGAAGTTCAATAGCCACGGATAGTAGGAGGGGAACCGTTCCTGAAGGCTTCGTACTACGTTTTCCGAAGCTTGGCCATAAATCCAAGGCCCTTAGATCACCAATGGAGTAAGATACCACCGGTAATCATGATCCCGGCGCAGCTTTTCAACCAAATATTCCTCCGTCCCCGGAATGAGGTTAATCTTCGTAGCATCAATATCAGCCAGCAAATGGATTCCATCGCCTCTTGTGCGTCCAGGACCAACACTCCAGTTCATGTAATTTTTATCAGCAAAGGAATCGGAGTATGATAAATGGAATTTCTACACTGTATAATGGACGCGGTACGCATGATTAGGTGTATAGCAGGTGAAGTTGGTTTGCCCAACGCTGCGCATGCTGCATTCATCCAGAATTCTCTACCAGTTTCCATTGTACTGCGCAACTGAACGCGTGGTGCTATTTTTATCCTGACTACGGATAGCTAAGACTTCAAACTGGTAGGGGCATTGACTGTCATATAAGGGCAACCTTAACCCAGCATCTATTACACCAGCAACAATCAGCAATCTTGTGGGAGAATAATCAAAGTTCAGAATCATATTCAAGGAGATCTTGTCTCTTTCAGGGGAGTTATAAAGGGAAACGTTAAAATTCTGAAGGCCATAATTCCTTTTGAACTCCTCCATGTCCATATTTTTGAAGCTAAGAAGCTCATGAACCCGGTCACTTCTGGTAGTAGATCTAACAGGAAGAGGAGCAAGACTATGAATTCTCCTAGGATGCACAGGTCTACCTTCATCCCTTTTCTTGCCAGGAGAATGCCGGTCACCTTGGGAAGCATGTTTAGGGGCACGATTACTATCTTTACCAGACATGATTAATCTACAGACCAAGGAGAAACAAGGTTACAATGATGAACAACATAAAATAATGCAAAACTTAACAGAAAAATCAACATGCAAAAACTTTTTATAGAAGAAGTCTAACAGTCTCACTAGTAAAATAAGATGAAGTAAATCAGCAAAGATTTGATCTTGGGAAGTAAAAACCTTGATCAAACGAGGAATCTCGGAAAAGTTTAAGGAATAAAGACTTTAAGAAGAAGAAGACAGGAGAAGATCAGAAATGCAATCAGCTATAAGCTTGGAAATCGAAAAGTAATGAGAAAAATGACAAAACTTCCTCTTAAATACTGAACCAGTGAACTGACACGATAGTAAAAAGGAATTCAAAAGGCGTGAATCCAGACGGCGTTTCTTCTTGAAAACGTATAAAACCGTGGAAATTCAAATTTATTAGGGGCACAAAACCCAACGGTCATCATTAATTTTTGCCTTTTTGAATTCTAGGCACGTAGGAGAGAAATCCAAAAGACAAAAGGGGGCAAATTGTAAGGACATAAATTCATCAGTTCCACGTGTTCACATCATATGAAGAAAGTATCATATTATGTTACACCGAGAAGTACAAGAACAAAATAAATAATAATGAAAGACAGCTATAAAACATTTATTACACATCGGGAGCAGAAAAGTCACACTAAATTAATGCATACAAGACACGTGGAAAGTACACAAGAAAAAGTATCATCAATAGACAAGACAATCATCTGCGCTCTGGTTATCTCTTGCGCCCCACAATCATCTGGCCATCTCTTGCGCCC
>JAJJMC010011034.1:6591145-6698426 GCA_023531435.1 Papaver californicum | reverse complement strand
CCGTGATGCATTAGCGTGTTCACTTGTAGCTTACCTGAGAATGCTTCACTTGGCTTTGGCAAGAAAACTTCATTTTCGGCCTTGTGCAGTCGATGGATGTCCTAGAAATGCGAATAAAACATATATAGTGAGGGAGCTTTGCTTGAATGTTCATGAGAGGTAATGCACATATAAATGCGACGTAGCCTATAGGTTGGAGCATACTTGATGCTAAAGCATCAATATGCTTGTAGCTTAACCGATGAAGCTTAGATGTACATGAGAGGTAATGCATGCGACGTGGCCTATACGTTGGAGCATACTTAATGCTAAAGCATCAATACGCTTGTAGCTTAACCGATGAAGCTTAAATGTGCATGAACGGTAATGAACATATAAATATATGCAATGTGGCCTATACGTTGGAGTTTACTTAATGCATAAGCCTCAATATGATTATAGCTTAGCCTATAAAGCTTGAATTATGTGAAAGCATCATTCAATCGTGCTACGTACTTGAAAATGCATATTTGCATATAACTAGCGATAGTTATGCACAAGCTAGTACATACCTTGCGAAAGTCCTTCGACCTATACAGTCTAGGCTTTGCTTGGACTTTGGCCTTGCAATGAAGTTGGAAATGATATTGGCTTTGCCTTAATAGACTTGAGTTGCTTGTTCCTTTCGAATTGTCCCTTTGATGAACTACGGTCATGCTTGATCCCTTCAAGTTACGGGTTGGGTATGTAGTCAATCGCAATGCAATGCATTAAGGTGCCGCACCTTGTCGCTCATATCATATAATTTAGAGGTGATTGCGACATTATGATAACTCATATCATCTTGCTCGACAATGCTAAACAAGAGATGATTGTTGCCGCACTTGATGAGGTAGTTACATTCCATTTGATGGATGTTCACACTTTCTATCAAGCTATTCGGTATGAACGGAATATTCCTGGTTGCTGCACTCTTGGCAAGAACAAGATTAGTGATGTACCCAGTGCTTAGTCGAAGTTGAATTGATAAGGCGAAAAATTAGGCTTGAAATAGCCTAGGTGCTAGTCCAAGGCATGATTTAGGCCTAGACAATGATCATGTTTATGTGATGCTTGCCAAAGGCATTCACCATAGGCTTTAATGGCCTTGCACCCTTAGCAGAACAAGGGTAAGGTGGAACGGTATAAACGTAGCTTGAATGATGTGGGAACTACGTTTCGAGTATAATGCTTACAAGGCATGCTTGGGAAGGCAAATATACCTGCATAAGCAGTGAGAAGTTAAGCTCTAAGGTCCGGTTACTCTCTTTTAATCGCGCATCGGGGAGTTCTGGCCTGCCCAGCGCAACGCGCCAGGAGGCGGAATTTTCCGGTCCGTGATAAGAATACGCTAACCTTGCAAGTACTTCGGGAGTTTCAAGAGGAATATATATACCTGGAGGAGATACAAAGAGAGGCGGCTTCGCAACCTGTAGTTACGTAGGAGACCATTTGCCGAAGTTCAGCGATAACTCGGTGAAACACAAATGCAATTGGTGATGTACCACAAGTAGACTATAGAGACATTTTTCGGGAAGATCAACGTCGAGTTCCTCAACAAGATATATGATCTTGAAGGGACTATACGAACAATGATACCGGGAGATTCCAGAGACAATGGAGCATCCCACTCGCCGAGGCAGATTCGATAATCAAAGATTTATGCACAGAGACCAAAGGCTCCCAGATTTAAAGACCTAATACTACCAAAATTGAACGTACCATTATCAATGATCTTACGACATATTGAAATAACGAAGTCTGCAAGTATTCCATACCCACACAATAGAGGGGTAGAACCACCCCCTTCCAGGTATAGTAATCAATTTCCATGACAATACTACTGACAACTGCAGGAATGTGCAAAGGATAATATTACGATTGATAGAACAGGGAAAACTTCAAGAGTTCTTGGGAGATCTTCCACCCCCACCACCATTACGAGCAGAACTAGAAGTGTCGGGAATACATAGAATTAAGATTGAGCGAGGAATCAATCTCCTACGATGCAATTCAATCATCTAATCATCGAGAACTGAGCCGAACTTCCACAACAACATTATTAGCAGGGTGCACAAGCGAGACCACAGTGGAAAGGAGATCTTCAGTGTTGAGATTGCCCAGCCTTTGGAGAGATGAATGGTACATCCAATTGTATTTTCAATATCCAAAGCGCCTGAGAGTGGGAAGTCGCATAGAGATCCTTTAGTGGTCACTTTGAAAATGAACAAATAGGCGGTAGATAAAGTCTTGGTGGATACCAGAAGTTCAATGGACATCCTTTTCTATAATACGTTCAAGTGAATGAACTTTCCAGATTCTGTACCCATCCCATCAACCTACAACTTTTAGGATTCAATGGAGCACCCTCAAGGTCGAAGGGGGAATTCACCTTGGTGGTATATCTTGGAAAATTGGAACTATAACTACTTTCTGTGTAGTTGATGTTGAATCACCCTATAATGCGATCGTTGGAAGACCATGGGTATATGAATAGCCTTCACATATCACCAATGTTTGCGTTTTCCAACACCGGTTGAGGTGACTGAAGTAAAAGAAGATCCTGTCAAAGCAAAGTATTGCAATAAAGTGGATGTTCGCCAATATAAGGAATGAGCTGATAGGATCAATGAAGAAAAAAGTTTAAAGAAGAAGCAAGCTAAAAAGAACAAGAATGAACAGGAAATGCAGGTGTACGAAGTAAATGCGGCAAGAGGAAATGGACTTCCGAGTGAAGATACAAATAATGAAGGTTTGACAACATAGCAATTAAAGGGCCTAATTCCACTCAGAGAGCCAATGATGAACTTCACCGCAACAGAGCCTACTCGAGATGTAAACTTGGGATCTGAAGAAGAGCCAAAGGTGGTCAAGATAAGTACGAAGTTAAGCGAGAACGAAGGAAAAAGGTTGGAAAAATTATTGAGAGAGAATTTTTTTTCCTATTCGCATGGAAGATGGAGAACATGCCAGGAATAGATCCTTCGATAGCTTGTCACAGGTTGGATATCGACCCAAAGACAAGGCCTTTCAAACAAAGAAACATGAAGGTCACAATAGTCTATCACGAAGCAATTGAATTAGAACTAAAAAGAATGAGCGAAGTAAGAATTATAAGGTCAGCAAAATATCCATAGTGGATTGCAAACGTGGTAACTTTTCCGAAGAAAAATAAAGGAATAAGAATTTATGTTGATGTCAGTGACTTAAAAAAGGCTTGCCCAAAAGATAGTTTCCCTCTGCCAGATATATCTCAAATGGTTGAATCAGCGACAGGATACAAAATCCTCTCTCTCATGGACGGGTACTCAGGTTATAATCAGATATCGCTTGCCGAAGAAGATCAGGAGCATACTTCTTTCTTTACTCCAAGAGGATTATACTGTTACATAAAAATACCTTTTGGGTTGAAGAATACAGGGGATACTTACCAACGAATGGTAGAGAAATTATTTGTTCGGTGGGTGCATTCCACATTGAAAGTATATGTAGATGATATATTGGTAAAAAGTAAAAAGTCTGAAGATCATGTACGAGATTTGAAGAATATTTTTGATCAAATGCGCAAGTTCAAAATAAAAATCAATCTTGCGAAGTGTATCTTCGGTGTAGCTTTGGGAAAATTCTTGGGATACATAATGTCAAAGGATGGGACAGAAGTCGATCGAAGGTAAAAGCAATCATGGATATGCCATCACCAGCAACGTTGAAGGATGTATAAAAGCTCAATGGGAAGATTTAAGCTTTGGTCAGATTCATTGCTAGATCTTCGGATAAATGCAAGCCATTTTTTGACACATTAAAGAAGGAACGAAATTCACATGGACAGAGGATTGTGAACATGCACTTCAAAACATTAAAGAATACTTGGAGAAGTTGTCAGTATTACAAAGAACTGAACCAGGGGAATAACTCTTGGTATATCTCACGGGAACTTCGGATGCCATCAACACAGTATTGGTCCGAACAGATGAAGGTGTCGAAAAACCAATATACTACATCAGCAAAACACTTGGATCAGCAGAAAGAAACTATATGAAGATCGAGCAGTTGATATTGGCATTAGTATATGTGACTCGGAAGCTAAAAACCTACATCCAGGCTCATCCCATCAAAGTAATGACGAAGACACCTATTGAGTCAGTACTAAAAAGCTCTCAGTGAGTTGGAAGAGTGTCGAAGTGGAACACGCAAATAAAGTAATTTGGCGTAGAATATGGAATAGTGACATCTGCCAAATCTCAAGTTATTTCCGATTTTTTGGCCGATTTCCCTTTAGAAGAAGATGAAAATATAGAAGACATGCTAAATTTGGAGGAAGATCTCGCAGATTCCAAATATTTGCTTAAAAAAGATCATCCGAGTAGATGGAATATATATGTTGACGGGTCCTCAAACAGCAAAGGAAGAGGAATTGGTATAGTATTTACTTCACCGGGAGTTACGAGGATTGTCCGACCATTTCGGCTGGAATTTTCGGTAACTAATAATGAGACTGGGTACGAAGCAGTAATACAAGCACTCAGATTGGCAGATAAAATAAAACTTGATGACATCAGGATTACAAGTGATTCAAAGTTGGTGGTTAGGCAGATGGAATATATCAAACATTTGACCCCTCATCGATAAGATATCGAAAAGTGGCAAGACATTATGCATCTCAAATTCCGAATATCAAGTGGCGACACATCTGCCGAAAGGATAATAGATTGGCCGACGCATTTGCTTTCATGCCGTCAATGATGAGTGATCATGAGACTACTTCGGTGCAAGTAGAATGGTTACGATATCCTCCAGAAGAACATGTTATAACAAGTTTGGAGACATTGGAATAAACATGGGCGACGATGAAGGAGTGGATGATTGGCGAATCCCAATTCATGAATACCTGAGCGAAGGAAAACTTCACCGAGATAGGTTTTAAGCTAAAAAAATCTAAAGTAAATCTATGAACTATCAACTGCGCGAAGGCATTTTGTATCGTCAGTCTTTTCATGGGCCATTGCTGCGATGCTTATCTAAAGAAGAAGGAATGAAAATCCTAAAAGATATACAATATGGAGATGCGGGAAATCATAGTGGAACAAGATCGTTGGCACAAAAGGAAAAGGCTCAAGGATACTTCTGGCCTATATGCATGAGGATGCGAAGGAAGTAACCAGAGATGCGAAGCGTGTCAGAGATTTGGTAAAAATATTCATGATCCAACGACAACTTTGTATTCAGTTCTTAGCCCATGGATATTCACAAAATGGGGAGTTGATATATTGGGCCATTAGTTCCAGGATCAAAGCAAATGAAGTATTTGATCGTAACTACAGATTACTTCACCAAATGGGTAGAGGCGAAACCATTAAAAAACATTGGAGAGAAAGATGTATTTGTTTTTCTTTTTGCGCATATTATTTGCAGGTTTGGCATACCAGTAGAAATTGTCTCGGACAATGGGAAGCAAATAGAAAGGGAAAGTATCGTTATGTTATTCAATGCATTCAAGATTCAACAAGGAAAGTCAACCCCGATATATCCAAAAAGTAATGGACAAGCTGAGGCAACAAACAAAACTATTGCAGATAATCTGAAAAAAAAGTTGGATAAAAAACATAAGGAATTGTGTGAAGAATTGCACAATGTGCTATGGGCATACAGAACGACCCAACGGAGTGCAACAGGAATGTCTTTGTTTCATTTGACGTATGGGGTAGAAGTGGTCCTCCCTATGAAAGTCATGATACCGACAACAAAAAGAGGGGCATGGATTAAGAATCTCACTTCAGATATAATATTATCCAATTTGGATGATTTGGAGGAGAATCGAGAAAGAGCATTGCAGCACATGAAAAATTATCACAAGAGACTTGCGAGAGAATATAATAAAAAAGTCAGGATACAAGACTACGAGCCAGGCGAGATGGAAATACCTTCATATCAAAAAGGACCTGGAGGAAGGCTGAAACCAACATGGAAAGGACCATAAATTGTGAAGCAAATTGTCAGTAGTGGAGTGTACGAACTGGTGGATCATGAAGGATAGAAGTTGGATCATCCATGGAATCCTAAGTACATCAAAACATATTATCCATAAAGTTGATGACGAAGATTCTCGAAGAAGGTACGATGAGACACTTAAAATAAGTACATTAAAATTTATAAAACCTGCATTACAGGCTGGAACCCCACATGATGTGATATGAAAGCTGCCTACGAGGCAAGGGCATTAAAAACATGAGACCTACAATTCTCCCAAGAGGAAAGAAGCAAACTTATAAGACCTATGACACATTATGTGGTGAGGTTCAAGGATCTTTCGCCTAAAAAGGCAAGATGCACACTGAGTAAGACCTTCGAGGGGGCGGTTAAGACCTCATTAGGAAGCCGATAAAACCTTATCCGTTAAAGGAAAGAGGCATCTAAGACCTAAATTTTCCTGAATATCGTCAGGTTATGGTTCGCCACTTCTCGCAGAATCATAGGACGACGAAAGACATTCGGCATGAGGTATAGGCTATGCAAGAGGCGTTGAGGTACACGGTTGAGGTATGAGTGCCCGACACGTTTGAAGCATGACCGGCCATTTCCATATGGCCAAGTCCTTGTTAGTTTATGCACGGTCTCCAAGACACCCCTCCAAGGGTGTGGACCTCGTACCCTAAGCCAAATCGGCGAAGGAATAAGAATTCCATGAAAACAAACTGGTTATTGCATAACGGGATGGGAGGAGTTAGGTAGTAGCTAGCAGAAGTTAGTTTCTTGAACGGGCAGCCAGGGGGAACATAAAGGGATGTCACCCTCCTCTAGGGAGATGAAGTAGCCTGATAAGGTGAGGTTTGAGAGATTATTGCTCACGGGAGTATTTAGGATCACTTACCTTACCGACAAAGTAAATGGCCATCAAGAATGCACCGCTTCATATAAAAAATATGCGAGAATTAAGACTCGCAGGATTATGCGAATTTTGATCTGAAACATTGAAGTAAACAACACAAGGAAGCATATCATTTTGATTAAGTTCTAAACAAGGACAATTTTAGCAAAAAGTATATATTCATTAACAATAATTTTTTATCTTACAGGTAGAAAGTTAATAATTATCAGCTAAAGCTACACCAGAAGAAACAATTGTATAAAAAGACAAAGAGGAGCTAGGCTTGGAGATTTTAATCTTTCTTTTCTGGATATTTTACTTTGGAAGATCCTTTCAACGACAGTTTTCTCCAAAGGTTGTTCTTGATGGGATAATATTCGCTGATATCTCCTTTGGGATTAGCCTTTTCTTCGCCGACAACTTGCTCGTCATCAGTTTTTTCGCAATCTGATACGGTCTCCTCCTCATTGTCTTCTTCTTCATCGGAATTTATCTCGGGGAATTGCAAGACAACTCGGCAAGCCTTAAGTTTATCGCACATATTATTGGCGAATTTTTGACAGACGTTGTTCGACGAAGCCTGATAATCTTTCTTCAGCTGTTTGAAGAAAGCTTTGTGATCTGCTTCAAATTGGTTAAATTCTGAGTCAAGTTTTTTGTACTTCACCAAAAGATCCTCAAACTTCTGGGCTTCGGCGTCCTTGTCGGCATGAGCTTTCTCCAAATCTTACCGAACTTGATCTATCTCCTGGCGGATTTGTTTCAGCTCTTCTCCCCCTTGTCTCTAAGAATCTGCAAAGAAAAACAAAAAATGATTAGCTAAGAATCCAAACAATCAGAGGCATTACGACGCTAAAATTGACCTTCTAAAAATAACCTTCTTTCTATGAGATAACAATTTTAAGGTTTTTTCAACATCTTCCTTTTTACTTGTTAGCTCAGCGACTTTGCATTGGGTGTTAGCCAACTGATCCATGGCCTTTTCTGAAATATTACCAAATTGTGCTTGGTATTGGGCAATTATTTTATACTTCTCCTTCGTCTGAATATCAGATTTCACACTGTCCGCTAATACCATATCACTGATCTTTATGATTTCTACGTTCTCTACAGAGCGAAGATCTTTTTGGGGTGTACGAAGATTATTCTGTGATGTGTGGAGATCATTTTCAGCAGTGCGAAGCTTGGCCGCTGATGTAGTTTTTTTAGTGGTAAATAAAGTGTTCGATTCTCGAACTTGTGAAGGTAATGATTTTAGAAATAATAAAAACAAAGCAAAATAAACTAGAGATGTTTTTAGAAAATATGGAGAAAACCAGGAATCAGGATTCAGTTATTTCCCACAACTATGTGATTAATCATGTAATTCTTTTTAAATATTAAGCTCAAATATTGCCAAAATAGGTTTTTATGCAAACAAGTAGAGGTAAATCATAAGCATGGATCATCAATGGTCGTCAACCCAGCATGATCCATCAAACAAAAACACCACTACTGAATGAAAACCGTTTTTTTCTATTTTGAAACTATGCAATTTAATAGATAAAGAATTATAAATAAATTAAATAAAATAGACTTACCACATAAAATGGAGAGAAAAACCTCCTCAATCATCCCAGTAAAGAAACTTAGCTCATGGTGGAGAAAACTTGCTCAAATAATCTTTTCATTGCTCAAAATATTGATTACAAGGTTGAATAATGGTGTAACAGTCGATTAGATACGCTTATAAGTGTTGCTGGAAACACTTTAGCCGTAACAAAAGGTATTTTAAAATAATGGAAAGAAAGACGGACTACGTTAATGAACGACAGTTCTGTTCGTTAATGAACGACAGTTCTACCGTGTATTATGTTCTTCTTCTCCGTTTGAACAGCAGCAGAAATGTGTTCTTCTGTTCACTTTTTTTTCGCTGATTCCAACCTATTCTAAGCTTCCCGATCAATTCTCTCCTCAACCCAATTGATCATAACCTCTATTTATACTATCCCAATCCTCAAATCACTTTAAAAACTTCCCTTTAATTCTCCGTTTATTCACCGAAGAAAATTCTAAAAACAGAATTTTCTTTTCCTGATTTCTTTTCTTTCTCCGTTTTCTGGATTCTATTAAGAGAATGGTGTTTATATCTTTCTTTTCTTTCTTCTTATTACCCAATTAAACTCTATTTTCCAAATATGAGAAGATTTCCAAAAAACAGAATTTCCAAAGCCTGAAGTTTCCTGTTTTCGCTGTTTACGTGAAGAAGAAATTTTCTTCCCGCCAAAATTGTCATTTTGAATTTTGGGTGCATTAATCCTTGGGTGCCTTTATAAATCAATTGGGATGCCTTAATCCAATATGAAGGTGCCTTTAACAATTCTCCAAAAATACCTAAAAAGCAATAAAAACCATAATAAGTACAAAAATAAAATACCAACAATATATAAAATTGAGATTAAATCGGACACAAAAATGTGTCTATCAAATACCCCCAAACTTATTATTTGCTAGTCCTCGAGCAAATCTAATCTAGAAAATAAAAATCCTAACTCACTTTCGCAGGAATCGCGACTACATTTAGCATATGTAATAAGCCTTTAAACCCCTAGGTGTCCCTAGTGGACGTGTTATAGTCTCGTGAGGGTTTACAAGAGGTATACCCACAAAACCTTTACTCCAGATTTTAGCGACTCGTGAAAAATTTAGGATAGACACTAAACAAACTATTTAGTTGGCTTACTCAATTCTTCGGCTATAGGAATCATTACCCTATATGAGTCCAATTGTTGTATACGAGTGCTGACTCAAGCATATTAAAATTCATATATAAGACAACAGAGCTCTACTCAGATAATTGTTTAACCACAAGTCTCAGAATCTATCACAGTTCAATCACATGAAAAGATTTAGAAGATGAACATGGAAAATATGAAGGTTGCACGTGTTGACTAAGGTGAACGGTGTTTCCCATATCTGTCTGAAGGTCATTGCCAGGATGAAACCTAATGAAATCGAGATCCACACCCACTGTTTTTAAATACAATACTACTATAAATTCAACTGGTCTATACTCGAGTTCCCATGGATCCTACATTCCACGCTTGCTTAGGTGACGGAGACAGGGAAAACCCAAACACAGAGTTAATAATACTTTCTTTTTTTTTCATAATAATATTTTCTATATATTTTTTTCTTTTTTTTCTCGCTTTTTTTTTTTTCATAATAATGGGGCTTGATCTCAAAACACTCTATTTCATCTCGACTCCGATAACAATTTGATACTGGGCCCCACCAAATCACTTAGAGAAACACAAGTTTGCAAAAGTAAAAACAGAAAGTAATATCATAGTGATAGACTCCGAGATGTGGTGACAACTATCATGTATTTCACACCTGAACTCTGTCCTTTTATGAATAGACCATTTAGCTGGGTACACCAATTCCTATAGAAAAAGAACTAAGTTTCCATCTACCTAGAGTGGTTAGTGTCACCCTGAATTGTTCACAAGCTGCTAAATTCCAAATTTATTATTCCTAAAAAGTCTCCCAATACCCCAAACTTAAATTAAACAATGTCCTCAATGTTTCTAAACACTGCACGAAAAGGAATTAGGGAAAGATATTACCGTGTCGCATGAGCATAAGTTACCTCCTTAAATCATATAACAATAATCGAAACAACTGTGGTTCATCTGAATCAAATAGTGTTATCCACAATAGAAGGAAACAACAGCAAGCTACGAAGATAAACAATCTGAACACACTTTGATCCCTATTTAGGTAAACCACATCGACCAGAGGATGGGTTTTTGGCAACTGAACTTCTTTCTGAACAGGAGGATCATTGGATCTAGCTCGAAGATGATCTTGTACAATGGCAGACGTGCATATGTCAGGTCCCAAGCTAGGGACCTTCCTAAGATTTAATGGTATAGCACATGGAGAATGATAGTCACCCCCAAACTTAGAGTTTTCAGTGGCTCTAGATAGACTAATAACAATTTCCCTCATTTCCGGATCGTCAGATTCTCGAAATTAGTCAATTGCTTCTTCTAAATTACACTCCGGTGGTGCAGAACCTAACAAAGTGCTTACTTCATTAATAACACTATCATTATCGCCATCAATTCTATACTAGGCTAGGCATTTCTCTAATGGATCTTCTAATGGGTCGAGCCTACGCTGCATCTCCCTAGACGGTTTGGATTCCTTCTCTGAATGGATGGTCTCTGATGGGCCTAACTCATCAAACTCTAATCCAAAGTGGGCTAGACATTTTTCTAACGGGTTTTCTATCAAAGTGTTTGGTAATGACTCCTGAACTAGGGTCTCTATCATGTTGACGGTTTCTAAGGTGGGGTCATCTAGCTCAGGTGGTTGATTACTAATGTTGAATATATTCAGCTCAATAGTCATGTTACCAAAAGACAAGTTCATAACACCGTTACGACAGTTAATGATCGCATTAGATGTTGCTAAGAACGGGCGACCTAGTATAACCGGTATATGATTCTCTGGATAAGGCACAGGTCTGGTATCAAGCACAACAAAGTCCACTGGATAAATAAATTTATCCACCTCAATCAAAACATCTTCTATGACACCATGAGGAATTTTCACAGACCTATCAGCTAACTGCAAAGTCATATGGGTAGGTTTCAAATCGCCTAGTCCTAGCTGGAGGTACACATGGTACGGCAGTAAGTTCACATTGGCTCCTAAATCGAGTAAGGCTCTTTCTACCCGGTAGTTTCCTATTGTGCAAGCTATGGTTGGAGAACCTGGGTCTTTGTACTTAAGGGCCGTACTACTCTGTATAATTGAACTTACATGACTAGCTAGAAAAGCTTTCTTATGTACGCTAAGTTTTCGCTTTCGCGTACACATGTCCTTCAGAAACTTGGAATAAGCAGGAATCTGCCTAATTGCATCTAATAATGGAAGGTTGATCGTGACTTTCTTAAAAACTTCCATTATTTCATTAAAATTGGATTCCTTCCTAGTAGGTGCTAACAACCTTGGGTATGGGGCTCTAGGCATGAAATCGATCCTCTGAGGGGTTGCCTCAGGCTCGTCAGAGATGTTATCAGTCTCTTCAACTATTGGGTCAGGATGAACTACAGTTTGTTCACTAACGGGCCTAGTTACCTTATTATCCACTACCTTACCATTCCTGAGGGTCGTAATTGCATTCACGTGACTAGATAATTTCTCCCCAGTCGACATTCCATTGACTCCTCTTGGATTGGGTTCGGGTTGACTAGGGAACCTACTAGGTTCTCTCTCTCTCAGAGCCGCAGCAATGTCACTAACTGAGGTTTGTAAACTAGAAATAGCTTTTTCCAAGGTATGGAATCTCTGCTCATTCTTTTCGTCATTGCTGGGCTGAGTTGGACCAGCCGAATTCCTATAAATGAAGCTTGGAGGACCTTTAGCATTACTAAACTGACCTTGAGCCTGGCCTTTCGACCAGGAAAGGTTCGGGTGGTTTCTCCAGCCAGGGTTATAAGATTCCGAATATGGGTCGAACTTTCTCTGGTTATCAAATCTAGTGTTATTATAAAGAGCAAAAGCCTGCTCTTCGAATTGGGTGGGCTCTGAACTACTAGCTTGATTCATTTCGACCAGTTCTAGCCTTCTAGATAAGGCTTCTATTTGGGCCTTTGGATTAAAAGATCCTTCTACCCTATTAACATTTCCTCTTCCTAGAAGAATTGTTCTTTTTGGATCTCTACTGCTCTCCCACTGCTGGGTCTTCTCGGCGATGTCCCTCAGAAGTTTCATCGCCTCAGCAGGAGTCTTACTGTCGAACCCTCCGGTTGACAACGACTCGACCAAGGTTATAGATGCGTAGTCCAAACCGTCGTAGAGGATCTGAACTAGCCTTAACTCCTCTATACCATGGTCTGGGCATTGGGACAATAAGTCATTGAACCTTTCTACATACACATACAGAGATTCTCCCTCTAGCTGGGAAAACGTGCATATTTTCTGCCTAACAGACGAAATTTTGTTCCTAGGGAAGAACTTCTGAATAAAAGCTGAGGTAAGTTGGGCATAGGTTTCAACTGACTGAGGAGCCAAGCTGTATAGCCACGACTTGGCTTTGTCTCTTAGTGAAAAGGGAAATAGTCTAAGTTTAATAGACTCGTCATTCAAGTCTCTAATCCTGATTGTGCTACATATTTCCTCGAATTCCCTAACATGAAAATAGGGATTTTCGTTTTCTTTTCCTAAGAATATTGGGAGCATCTGGATGATTCCGGGTTTCAGTTCGTAGCTCGCTTAAGTAGCGGCTAACTTGATGCAAGATGGACGTGAGGTCCGGGTCGGATTCAACAAATCCTTCAGAGATGTCATTGTTGACACGGTCTCGGGAGTGACTAGTTCACTCTTAGTTGGCTTCTCAAGGTTAAGGTGAACTACGAGTCTTCCACTAATTAACCTACCTTGAGGGTCTCTATCCCAAGTTCGCCTTAAGGGCGTTCTTGGCATGCAAAAATTGAATCCTAACAAGAAATTAATCAAACACAATCGTGCCCTGACTCAACCAAATCAAACCTAAATCTAGCAAACAACAAGCATGATGGATCCACTTAGATTGTTTCTAGACCAGCTTCTATTCTTTCAAAAAGCAACTAGTTACAATTTTAACAAACCTCTTAGAACGATCTGAATTAGATTAAGTCGAAAAGAAACAGGAGAAGCTCAATGGAGCTTTGATACCCCTGTCTCTTTGGCACTTTTCCCTGGGTTACAAGGCGGCTCTAATCAACTTAAAATAATCTTCCTGAACTTCGAGTTAGGCAAATAAAGTAACCAGTACAGTCTTTTTGAACGATTTTCCAATAAGCTCGATACCCTATAAGTCTCTTTCTAGTCAAGATTTTAGGCTTAGGTTCGCGTAGGTTTCGTTTTCCTAAGGCGGGCAAGAAGGAGACGGTGATGAAATCCGAAACCTTATCTTGTATGGCCAGGCCTTGCCCTTTACTATGCAAAAATTAACATATATGCATATAAAGGCGTCCAGAAAACCCACTGACAGGAGATTCGTGGGTTGGTCGAAATTTACCTCCCGTACCAGACGGGCGATGAACCGTTGAAGTCGACTCGGGCCACTAATATCCTTTTCAATAGTGTGCGAACCCGAGGGGCCGAGACAATATCGTAATTGTCGTCCTTCCCTGCACACAGTTTGATATTTAAAACTACCCTTCCGTAGGGTTTAAAAATAATAAAATGTCCAAAAAATGTCCAAAAGAAAGTCCAAAAAGTGTCCGAAAATAAAAGAAAAATTACAAAAATAATAAAACCCTAATACAATTTTCTAAACTAATTAAACTAAACTAAAAATCTAATTAAGAAAAATAAAATCTTCGATCTTCTTTTTCGTTCTTTAAGCTTTTCCCTTTAACTCCAAGTCTTTAGCTTTAATTCCAAAACTTTGGCGTACTCTCTTTTCGATCCAAAATCCAACCTGTAGCAAAAAGAGAAATACCAAAAGAAACGTAAAATAGAACAAAGTAAAATAAAAAAGTAAAAACCTAAAAATAAATCTAAAACCCTAAACCTAAAAACAAGTCCGCGTCGGCGGCGCCAAAAATTGATGTAGTTTTTATAGTGGTAAATAAAGTGTTCGATTCTCGAACTTGTGAAGGTAATGATTTTAGAAATAATAAAAACAAAGCAAAATAAACTAGAGATGTTTTTAGAAAATATGGAGAAAACCAGGAATCAGGATTCAGTTATTTCCCACAACTATGTGATTAATCATGTAATTCTTTTTAAATATTAAGCTCAGATATTGCCAAAATAGGTTTTTATGCAAACAAGTAGAGGTAAATCATAAGCAAGGATCATCAATGGTCGTCAACCCAGCATGATCCATCAAACAAAAACACCACTACTGAATGAAAACCGTTTTTTTCTATTTTGAAACTATGCAATTTAATAGATAAAGAATTATAAATAAATTAAATAAAATAGACTTACCGCATAAAATTGAGAGAAAAACCTCCTCCATCATCCCAGTAAAGAAACTTAGCTCATGGTGGAGAAAACTTGCTCAAATAATCTTTTCATTGCTCAAAATATTGATTACAAGGTTGAATAATGGTGTAACTGTCGATTAGATACGCTTATAAGTGTTGCTGGAAACACTTCAGCCGTAACAAAAGGTATTTTGAAATAATGGAAAGAAAAACGGACTGCGTTAATGAACGACAGTTCTGTTCGTTAATGAACGACAGTTCTACCGTGTATTATGTTCTTCTTCTCCGTTTGAACAGCAGCAGAAATGTGTTCTTCTGTTCACTTTTTTTCCGCTGATTCCAACCTATTCTAAGCTTCCCGATCAATTCTCTCCTCAACCCAATGGATCATAACCTCTATTTATACTATCCCAATCCTCAAATCACTTTAAAAACTTCCCTTTAATTCTCCGTTGATTCACCGAAGAAAATTCTAAAAACAGAATTTTCTTTTCCTGATTTCTTTTCTTTCTCCGTTTTCTGGATTCTATTAAGAGAATGGTGTTTATATCTTTCTTTTCTTTCTTCTTATTACCCAATTAAACTCTATTTTCCAAATATGAGAAGATTTCCAAAAAACAGAATTTCCAAAGCCTGAAGTTTCCTGTTTTCGTTGTTTACGTGAAGAAGAAATTTTTTTCCCGCTAAAATTGTCATTTTGAATTTTGGGTGCATTAATCCTTGGGTGCCTTTATAAATCAATTGGGGTGCCTTAATCCAATGTGAAGGTGCCTTTAACAATTCTCCAAAAATACCTAAAAAGCAATAAAAACCATAATAAGTACAAAAATAAAATACCAACAATATATAAAATTGAGATTAAATCGGACACAAAAATGTGTCTATCAGCCGCAGAACTATCCTTCCTCGCGGGAAACTTTTTCTTCTCAACTCGCAGAGACTCGAGTTCTCCTTCAAGCTCTGTATTTCGGCGAGTCAGTTCCATATTATTATGATCAAGATGTAAATTTAGCTCATCTACGTTCTGAAGCTCGCGAACTAATTGATTTATGCGATGGCCCATTCCAGCATCATTTTCTAATTCAAAATCCAAAAAATCAATTCGCTGCCTATATTCTTTATTTTGTTCGCGCATAATCTCAACTTCTAATTGGCTTTGCTGGGTAGATCTTTGACGAATTTGGCAGCGTTCTTCGGAGCAGAACATACCTAAGTATCACCTAGCGAAAGAATAAAAAGACTAAAAGTTAAGGTGATGTAACGAAGCTTACCACGAAGTTCTTCAACTCGCTTCCTTTGAGAATTTGTAGCAGCCTTCTCGGAATCCAATTCCACTTGTATCGTTTCTTTATCTTTCCCCTGCTACAAAACCTCTTTCTCCAGTCTAATGCAATCTATTTCTGATTGGAGAGCCTCCTCCAATGAAGCAAGCTTAAGATTATACTCATGCACAACAAATATACATTAAGCAAGGAAGTTGCGAATAAAAAGATAAACCAAGGAAGTAATAGAAATTATCAATGTTAGTAGGCCAGCCTGCTGAGCTCGAGTCAAAGAAGAAGACACTTGGCGTTTCGCCTCTGAATCGAGAGAAGGAAAGGAATCAGACAGCAATGCCATCATTGTATTATAGACTTGCAAGGGGATATCCACTACCACTCCCTCTTTGATAACTTTGAACATTTGCATCCAAATGCTGATCTCGCGAGAGCACTTGTCTTGGAGAGTCTCCAGCTTAGACAACCCAGTATGTTCTTCAGATCCTTCTTAAGTCTTTGTGAAGATCCTTCGCCAATCTCAGATACCTTCGCAGCATCAGATTTGGGCTGAGGCGCCTCAATTAGAAAAGGATTTTCAGAGGCAGGCTTTGTAGAGACTACTAAGCCAATTGTGGGAGAAACCATGGAATCTTCGTTCTTTTCCTCCATATGGATTTCTTCGGCGATTTCATTCTCAACCACCAAGGGAATAGTGTCTTCCTGGGGCTGAGCGTCAACCACCTCAGTGGTTTTTAGAGAAACAGAAGCTTCCAAGTCCTCGTCCACTATCAGGGGCACCTCAAAAGTGGCGCGAGTCTTTGCATAGCGATGAGATTTTTTATTCGGAGGACTAGCCTTTGCCTTGCTAGATTCCGTCTTCGCAACAAAAACTCGCCATTGTCAGTTAAGATCATAGGCAGGAAACATAACAATGAAAGAATGTGTTCTTTACCTTCATAGGCTCCGAAGACGAGCGCTTGCGAGATTTAGTCTTTATCTCGTTAGCAGCAACAATATCCCGGATATACGAAACTCGGTGTCTAAGAAAGCAAAGAAGAAAGTAACAGAGCAAAAAGAAGAAAGTATACCTCAGGAGTCTTATCGTACCATCCAAAGGTCCATGGTTTGTATCGAGGAAGATTTTGATTCTCCCCCAAAGGACCTTGGAGAGGAACATTATTCGAGTGTCTTCCCGAAACCCAGGAGCCTTCCAGAATAAGAGGGTACTTCATCCAGTTCTCGTCGCTAGAGTGGCGAAGGAGCTTGTTGGTTTTGTTGATCTTTGGATCAAGATCAGGAAGAAGGAGTTTTTTTTTCATCATCGCCCAATTGAACCGGATAGCCCATCTTTCAACTCTGCGATCAAAGTGATTTTGAACGTAGTTTGACTGGAATGTACTCGCAGTATAGTCAGAGGAAGTGAATGGGAAATTTTTATCAGGGATGGTTGAATAGCCTTGTGAACGAGGTGTGAAATCATTGACCAAGCGAATGGCATTACCACTCAGCTGAAATACACCTCGCTAAGGTAGTAGACGAGTCATAACTTCGTAGAACAAAGGATTCGCACTATTGTAGAGGGGAAATTATAGACCGGCCCGCAGTTGACCTAAATTAATTATAAACATGTTGGCATTCCAAGATTCTTCCTCAATCATCTTCAGGGTCAGGTTAACTCCTGAGCCAGATCCTTCGAGAATGGTTAACCTGAGACCTCGTAGATGAAGTTCGGCGTTGAATTCATCAATAGTTTTTGTCAGCAAAGATCTGAAAATCAAAACAAAAATAAAAGTTAGGTTAACTCAGAAGGTGAAAAGTTAGAGGAATAGTGGAGGAAAAACTCATCCAACAATAAGAATCCTTGGATAGACAACATCTTGATTAGCGGCCGTCTTTATGAAGGAAGAGGATTAAGAGAAATAATGATTTGAAGCTAACTCAGACAGAAGGACAGAATCAAAGAAAGAATGTTGGAAGTGAAGTAAAAGAAATTGATGACGGGTTAAGGTCTGACAGAGGAAGAGAAGTTAAGAAGGGAATAAAAGTTAATGACGAAGAAATTGTTCGTAGAGATATTTATACCAGGTTAACCGACTGAAGAGGTGGAAAAACAGAAGTTGGTTGGACGTGTCGGTCATAAAATGCAAAATCGAAGTCGTGGCGACGATTTCCCAAAAATTACGAAAACATAGCGAGAGATAAAACCTTTTCGAATTCTCTTCCCATCCTACCCTCGTTCGAATGGCAAGAGAAGAGGCAAAATGTGGGGACCGAAAATCATCTCGCCACGTGTTTGTATCTCAACACATAAGCATGAGGGAAGCGTATTTCGAGTAAACACTGAAGCGATACTCAGTCAACATATGGATCTCCGCCAAATACTAAGAGGGAGATGTGTGGAAAGCACTACAAGAGAATTGAAGGTTAAGTTTGAATTAGACAGCTGGGGCATTCAGTTTGCGAACAGGGCAGTTACATCAGCTATTTGTTAGCTGTCAGGACAGGTGGCAAGATATTATTAAATGAGGAGTGAGAAAACAACGATGGTTATTGAGAGGCTAATTAGACGAATCTACCAACAAAGCGAAGTCCTAGCGAAGCAAAGAGCATCAACAGACAATCTTCAGTAAGATCATCTCGGCGAAGCCAGCAATTTCCGAAGCATAATGTACTCGAAGCAAATAGTGTCTAAGGACTTGTGAACCAAACCCTAATTTTATATTTTGGCTATAAATAAGCATGTGAGTAACTGTATTAGGGTTGATCAATTCCGTTGGAGCGTAAAAGAGAACTATTGTGTAAATCCATAAGAAATCATTTGCACTTATAACCGTCATCAAATCATAGTAAAATTTTTCCCGTGGACGTAGGTTTTAACATCGAACCACGTAAATCTTTTGTGTTAATTTTTCCATATTATTATGAAAAAAATTTAATCATAAGATCCAAATGGAAAACATAAAAAAAAAATCTTAAAATTATTTTTAGATAAAATAAACTAAAATAAAAGACCAAATAAGAGAGCAATATAGTAGTAGAAGAAGAGAAACTTTGTTGATTTTTCTTCATATTTACAAAGGAGGAAGAGACCTCTTATATAGGCTTTCTTCCATTAGGGAAATAACTATACCATTAAATCACCAATTACACATAGAATAAGGGGGTTACAAGAGTTACAAAATTAACACCCATGAAGTGGATATTAAGTGCCTAATTACTATGAATTAGTGGAGTGGTGGTTCATCTCCATATAATTATTTTATAACATTCCCCCTAGATGTCCACCACGTAAAAATGTTGCCTCGTTAAAACCTTGCTAGGAAAACCCATTGGGAAAAACCATAGCGAAGGAAAAAGAGTGCAATATGTGGTGAATGTTAATAGAACTACCTCATTAAAACCTTGCTAGGAAAACCCTGTGAGAAAAACCATAGCGAAAGAAAAAGAGTGTAGTTTAAAAGAAATTCTCCCCCTCTTTACATCTTCTATAACACTTTTGACTTGACAAGTATTTGAGTTGCCTCATTCCAATCTTGCGCACCAACTTCTTGAATGTAGAGGTTGGTAATGCTTTAGTGAATAAATCAGCAAGATTCTCACTTGATCGTACCTGCTTTACTTCAACTTCTCCGTTCTTTACAAGTTCATGTGTGAAGAAAAATTTAGAAGAAATGTGCTTTATTCGATCTCCCTTGATATAACCATCTTTGAGTTGTGCAATACAAGCGGCATTGTCTTCATATAATACTGTTGGAGTGTTTTTAGTCGAAAGAAGCCCACATGATTCCTGAATATGATGAATCATACTTCGCAGCCAAACACACTCACGACTTGCTTCATGGTATGCCAAACGTTCAGAATGATTTGAAGAGGTAGCTGCTAGTGTTTGCTTTATTGGCCGCCACGATATAGCTGTATCACCATATGTAAACAAATAACCTGTTTGTGATCGACCTTTGTGGGGATCAGAACGATAACCTGCATCTGCATATCCTACTAATTTTGTATTAGATTCTTTTGAATAAAATAAACCCAATTCAATTGTTCCACTAAGGTAGCGCAAGAGATGCTTAACACCATTCCAATGGCGTTTAGTTGGTGCAAAACTGTATCTTGCTAGTAAGTTGACAGAAAATGCAATGTCAGGTCTTGTACAATTTGCAAGATACATTAGTGCCCCAATTGCACTTAGATATGGCACTTCTGGACCAAGAAGTTCTTCACCATCTTCTTTGGTACGAAATGGATCTTTGTTTTCATCAAGTAATCTAACGACCATTGGAGAGCTTAATGGATGTGCTTTGTCCATATGAAATCGCTCCAAAACTTTCTTTATACATGTAGATTGATGAACAAAGATACCATTTGACAAATATTCAATTTGTAGACCAATACAAAACTTAGTATTACCAAGATCCTTCATTTTGAATTCTTTTTTCAAATAGTTAGCAGTTTTTATGAGCTCTTCAGGAGTCCCAACTAGATTTAAATCATCAACATAAACTGCAATAATAGCAAAGCCAAAACTTGATCTTTTGATAAAAACACATGGACATATAACATTATTAATATAACCTTCTTTCAACAAGTATTCACTAAGACGGTTATACCACATTCGCCCTGATTGCTTTAGTCCATACAAAGATCTTTGCAGCTTTATAGAGTACATGCCTCTTTCTGCTGATTTGTTTGCTACATGTATTTTAAAAACTTCAGGGATTTTCATGTATATGTCACTATTTAGTGAGCCATATAAATATGATGCGACTACATCCATAAGATGCATGCCCAAAATTTCTGAAACTGCTAAACTTATCAGAAATCGAAATGTAATTGCATCCATTACCGGAGAATATGTTTCTTGGTAATCAATACCAGGTCTTTGTGCGAAACCTTGTGCAACAAGTCGAGCTTTGTATCTTACAATCTCATTCTTTTCGTTGCGTTTTCTTACAAATACCCATTTGTATCCGAAGGGTTTTACATTGTTTGGTGTCTGAACAACGGGACCGAAAACTTCACGTTTTGCTAATGAATCGAGTTCTGCTTGGATTGCATCCTTCCACTTTGGCCAATCACTTCTACGTCGGCATTGTTCGACGGTTAGTGGTTCAGGATCATCAGTATTTTCAAATACATCCAAGGCAATTGCATAAGAAAATTTATGATTAGGAATGCTGTTGTTCCTATCCAATAGTCCTTCTGTACCTACATGATTTATAGAGATCTCTTTATTTTCAGGTACTTCTTCCTCTTGATGTGCAATACTTTCGGATTCATCAATCATTGATTTTGTGGATGTGGTATTTTGGAATCCCCACATCCTTTCTTTTCTTCCGCGAAACTGAATCTTTTTCACCAAAAGGTCTTCCACGCTTCAAGCGTGGTTTAGACACATGATTTTGTCCTTCAGAGACTATTACTCTCGCTGGAGTATTTGCAGCAGGTATATATGATTTTGTTACTCTACCCGTGTCCGTGAATGCATCAGGCATTCTATTCGCAATAGTTTGCAAATGTATGATCCTTTGGACCTCAAGTTCACATTGACTAGTGCGAGGATCAAGGTGAGCTAAAGAGGGAGTATTCCATGAAATTTCACGACGTTCCTCAAGCTTTAGATTTTCTCCCCCTAACGACGGGAAACTTGACTCATCAAAATGGCAGTCTGCAAAACGTGCTTTAAAAACATCTCCTGTTAGTGGTTCCAGGAACCTGATTATTGATGGAGAGTCAAAACCAACGTAAACTCCAAGTCGGCGTTGTGGGCCCATCTTGGTCCATTGCGGAGGGGCTATTGGGACATATACAACACAACCAAAAATTCTTAAATGTGAAATATTTGGTTGTTGTCCAAATACAAGCTGTATAGGTGAGTAGCTATGATAACTGGTAGGTCGGATACGCACCAGCTCAGCCGCATGTAAAATTGCATGACCCCAAGCAGAAATTGGTAATTTAGACCGAAAAATTAATGGTCGAGCGATTAATTGTAATCGTTTAATTAAAGATTCTGCTAAACCATTTTGGGTATGCGTGTGAGCAACAGGATGCTCAACGTTAATTCCAATTGACATGCAATAATCATCAAATGCTTTAGATGTAAATTCACCAGCATTATCAAGACGAATAGTCTTAACGGGGTGATCCGGAAAATTATGCCCTTAGTCGTATGATTTGAGCAAGTAGCCTTGCAAAAGCTACTGTACGACTTGAAAGTAGGCAGACATGAGACCATCAGGTTGATGCATCGATTAAAACCATAAAATAACTAAATGGTCCACAAGGAGGATGGATAGGTCCACATATGTCTCATTGGATTCTTTGTAAAAAGTTAGGTGCCTCAATACCAACCTTTGTTGGAGATGGTCTAATTATTAATTTTCCTTGAGAGCATGCATCGCAAGGAAAATCATGAGGCGTAAGAATCTTGTGATTCCTTATAGAATGACCACGTGAGTTTTCTATAACCCGACGCATCATCGTAGATCCTGGATGACCAATACGGTCATGCCAAAGTTTAAAAAGCTTTGGATCAGATATTGGAAGATGTGTTTCTATTATACTAGTGTGGTATAATCCAGATGCAAAAGCCGAAAGCCTTTCTAACACACATTTCTTGCCTGAGATAATAGAAGTTATACAAAGATATTCAATATTATTTTCGCTAATAGTCTCAATATGATATCCATTTTGACGAATATCTTTAAAACTAAGCAAATTTCTTGTGGATTTGCTAGAATATAAGGCATCTTGGATAATTAATTTTGTACCATTAGGCAATAATATAACAGCTCTTCCGGAACCGTTAATTATTTTTGATATTCCCGAAATGGTACTAACATTAGCATCGGCTAGTTTTAGACGTGAGAAAAATCTCTTATCTCGGAGAATTGTATGTGTTGTTGCACTATCTACGATGCACATAACCTTATCACTTGCATTAAAAATGCTCAAGCCTTTAGCAATATCCATATCTTCAAAAATAAAAATATAGTTCAAAAATGTAAAAATAAGAGAAATTTAAGTATACCTTAAAATTAAACTTAAATTCATTAAGAAACAAAACTACAAAGAAAAATCTTAACTATATTATAGTGAAATTCCTTCCGTGGACGTAGGTTTTAACACCGTACCACTTAAATCTCTTGTGTTAGTTGTTCCATATTATTGTGAGAAAATTTTAATCATAAGATCCATATGGAAAACATAAAAAAGAACCTTAAAATTATTTTTGGATGTGTTGTGAATTTCCTACAACTGCATTAGTTTTATTATCTTTCTAAACCAATTAATGACAACATATAATGACTACGTACGATGACATTGATATGGTACGAGTGACGTTAATGATTATTCGGCCTCGACTGTGTTGTACAAATATGGAAGGTGCGTAGGAAAATGCATATATATAGTCATAGGCCGCATAGCTTAGCTAAGTTTAAAGATTCATAGAGATTATTTTCAAAGCTAACGAAATCCAACTTACGTCAGATTCCAAATTTCCAACTTCATTATTTAATATCGACCATACTGGAGGTTTCTTTCTTTCTTTTTTCTACAGACCAATCGAAATGTTGAACCCTCAAAAACTGAATGCGATTCAAAATCGTAATGGGAGAAAGAAAAAAGAAAAAAAAAAAACAAGTAAAACTTCATAGGGTCGTTTTTTTCACTGTTTAACAAGAATTTTTATTGGTTTTTTCCTGTGGACTGGACTTCATGCCAAACTGAAATCCAATCAGTTTGATGTCAACAATAGTACCATTGCGTACCTGATAGTGATGGTGTACAACTGGAAAAGACACGAGAAAGCGAAAGATGTTTATAATTACTAGATTTGTACCCGGTGTGTAGTACAACTGGAAAAAAATAGTGATACGAGAAAGTAAAAGATATTTATAATTATTAGATTTGTGTCTTAATGTAATTTGTCATCATCAACTATACTAGGTGGACAACAGCGTAAATCGATGATCTACATCAAAACTAAATTCAACTTTGAATTCGTTAGTATTAAACAAAGAGCTAATAAAAGAGTGGGTTTCTTTAACCCTTAAATATTTGTACTAATCAAATTATAACAAGTGTCCTCACCAAAATTTTCGTTTCACAAAAACCTTATTTCGACCAATAGAAAACGAAAATTTTCTTACCGTTTAGCTTTATTATCTAGCCTCTAAATATTTAGATGAATCAATAGTTTAAGAGAATAAATTAGAGACTACTATTTTTCTAACAGTTTTTCTCTTTTTCGTCTTTATGATACTTAACGTCGAATATGACAGTTTTTCTTCTACATTATATCTACCAAAAGATCAAAAAGAAAAGCCACATGACCTGCTTGGAAATTTCACCTTCTACTCTTTAATTAATAATTACAAAAAAAAAAACATCTTTGACTAAAGCATTCAATCAAAAATTGTAAACAACCACTAACCGGTTGGTATAATTAATTATGAATTTGTAAAGCGATTATATTCCAAATTAACATAATTAAACCTTTTTTATTAAAGGAAGAGTAAATCTTTAAATTTCATTATTATTGTAAAATTGCATATATATATATATATATATGTATATATGTATATATCAAGTTTAAATACATCAAAGATGAAAAACATGATAAATATAAATATCTAGTATCACAATAACAAATAAATTATCATATATCAAACATATTAAAAACATAAATTTTATTGAGGATTTTGATAACATATAAGGGATGGTTATTGAATTAAGATTATGTCATTTTGATAATTCAATAGAAATGATAATACGTAAATTACATTATTATTGTAATCGGTAATGAAAAATTTCCAACACAAACCAAAGAAATCCGGTCTGTTCATTCATTTCCGACGACATGTCCAAAAATTTAATTCACTAGTTAAAACCGTGTGTTGGATTGATTCTCATCCAGCTCCTGAACAGTTGAAACACTTTTATCCGTCTCTCTTAAATAGAGATTAATATTGGAAGGTGAAAAACCGAGGGAGAAAAAGAGAATCGGAATGTTTTGTTTTACTAGAACAGAGATTCACTTGCATATATGATCCTAAACACTAATAATATAAGAGCATGCATGACCACTAAACTAACAAAACAAAAGATGCACTGTACAATAATAATAGTATAAAGTAATGAAGCAAAATGGTGATGAGATGGGCCAATGTCTCTCGAATTGCTTCTAGGATTTAAGGATGTTGCCATTGAAGAGGCAATTCCATATGAATATGGTCCAAATATATAAGCATCAGATCCTTTCTCTCTGCTGTTTTTTCATGAAAGACACATATTTAATTGAGGGATTTTATGTTTTCCCTAAAATAAATAATTATTTTATATTGCTTTCTTTTCTAAATTGATAATTGGTGAAAAAAAAATTCTATTATAACTGTCGTTATCATCCAGTTAACTGCGTACGTATAATACATGTGAGTATAATAAACAAATAATTATCTAAAAACCGTTTAATGCACCACATGTTTAATGTCCAAGAGTATTTATATCTGATCGGAAGAAATTGTTTTAATTTATACATGTGCATATTCCATCTACACAATTAACTGAATAGTAACGTCAGTTACGACGGAAAGGAGATTCCATCAATTATCAATTTAAAATGAAAATAACGTAAAAATAGCTATTTATTTTGGAGAGAAATACAAAATTCCCCTATTTAATTTCATAACTCATCATTTTCTTTTCCACTTTTTTTTTTGTTTTAAACTTAATACTAACTTATCTCTAAAAACAATACTAGTAATTTAACAAACGGAAAGAGAAACGTATGCCTAAAATTAAACTAACAAACGGAAAGAGAGACATAGGCACGAAGAACTTAGAAAGATAGATCACATGAAATCAAGAATATACTCATATAATTAATTATTATTTTTATGCTTTAATTTTATTTTTATTTTTTGAAAACTCGAAGTATCTGATGACAATGTTATTCTCACGTTATTTCACATTTTCACAGTTGATTTTTATAAAAATTAAATAACAATAAATTTAAAGTTAATATTTTAGTGAAATGATCCTCTTATAAAAGTCTATATTCCTACAGAAAATGAGCATAATCTGAGACGTATAAGACCACCATCTACCACTTTAAAAATTAACCATTAAAAAATAACGATTGAAATTAATATGGATAGATGCGGAGGTTTGGTATATCGAAATGTTATAATGTTTTATAGGAACTCAGAGATTTGTAGAAGGAACATATCACCAAAATACTAACTTCAAATACATTGTAGTTTAGGTTTTATAAAAAAAATTGTGTCAAAAATGTGAGATAATGTGAGAGTAAAATTGTCAACGGATCATTTCCCTTCAAAAATTTACGGGGTATTTTGTGTTTCCTCCCCTTCAAAGATTGCTAATTAAAAAAACCTCCCCTAGAGATTCAATTATAGAAAATCCTCTTATCGTTAAGTTATCTCTTTAGGTGGCAGACGACTTACACGTAAGCCGTACATGCGTGGAAACCTTTCTATAAATGATAAATACCCTTTTCGCATAAATAAGTTGACGCCATGTGCTTGTCATCTGTACAATATATCCAACGGTCACGACTGTTGTCAGAGATTGAATGGTGGAAAACATGACACTGGATAAATCTTTGTAAATGGAAAAAATACCATCACCAGTATAAGTAGATATTCACTACATTCGGTGTTCATAAAACACTCTTGAAAGAAGGCGAAACACTAACAACAGATTCCATGATATGTGGCTGCAATTCTACCAATGGTCCAGTTCCAACAACAGATTTATTATTAACCTTTATTGCTTTGCAATTTTTATTACGTATGGTGTAGATTTAGCTTCGACAATGTCATCATACATAACAACACCAACATGAGAAAATTCACCTTCGTAAACAACAATAACAACAAGAATTCGATCATACAAAGTACACCATTCATACCAATTTTATCAGATTAGACAACAACACTTTTAAATTTAGACAATAGACCTCCTTTTGATTTAATAGAAGATACAATTATGCAGATCTCCCTAATTTTCGCTTGAATTGTTGGGATCTTTCTATCTGAATTATCATGGATGTTTGGTTAGAATTGGGTTATAAACATGATTCTTGAATTGTTTTTTTTTCTTCCACTGGTGGTGTTCTACTATGTTTAAGAACTACTAGTTGTGCTTGGACGGCGGTGTTGTTCAGGTGATGTCAAATGGTGTTTAATGGTGGTTACAGTATCGAAGAATAAGACCCTTGAACAATACCTTTTGTACTAAAGTTTGTGTATCAGGTGTAATTTTAATACAAGTGTTAAATGCTGCTTTGTCAGCTAATTGAAAAAAGGATGGAAAACTTAACGGTATGAGAATTTGCTAATATTGAATTTCTAGGGGAGGTTTTCTTAATTAGCAATCTTTAAAGGGGAGGAAACGCAAAATACCCCAAAATTTATGTATTATTAGTTCAATTTGTGAGTTCCATTAATAAGGCAAAACTCATACTTCAAAAATGAAATAAAAAATAAGGGAAAACATAATAAAGCATCTCCAATCCAAAGGTTAAAGGAGGTATTATATTTTTTGTGTACAAGTCATTAATATGTTAAAAAAATTGTTAAAAGATAAGATGTACTATTTGACATCCTCTTATGAGATGCAATTTCCATGTACGTCAGTTGTCGCCATTTTTAACAATTATGGAAATAAAACTGGAGAATAAATTCTTATGTAGAAAAAGTGCCAAATAATTTTTTCTTTATATGTGATGTGACTTGTGATCTTCCTTATAATTGTGTTATCATGTTCTGTGATGCATCATTAGATAAAGTTTCGAATCTTTCGGGTTTGGGACTAATTATGAATGATATTGTAGGTAACTTTTTCGGATGTAAAATCGTCCCAGGAATAACGAGGAACGCTAAGGAGGCAGAGAGTATGGCCCTAATAGAAGCGGGAATTTGGGCGAAGGAAGGAAGATTATAAAAAGTTTGCTTTATTAGTGATGTTAAATTAGTTGTTCAAGCATTTAGCTTAAATAATAACAACCTGTTTTAGTATGAAAATTCGATATTAAAAGACTGTAAGGTCATCTTTAATTCTTTTAGTTTTGTCAAAGTAGAGTTCTTAAAGAGAATCTGTACAACTTTGGTTGATAACATAGCAAAGTTTTATATAAGGTCTAGGAATGTTGGAGTTTAGATAAATTCAATTCCTAACTTTCTCGATATTTAACCGAAACTTTATTCCTTTTAATAATTTTTTTTTCTTATAAAAAAGAAAATCTTTTTAAGACCCTACCTTTTTAGCATGAAAACGCTCTTTATAGGTAGCCCATAACCGTATCAACCAACCACCATATCCTTGTTAAGTATACACTGCTCATGTAACTAATAATACCATATTTTACTGATTCAAACGCGGTTAAGATGTTAGGCAGTTTAAGACATCTGATTTATCTTGAGAATAAGTCGGAGTTGCTCCCTACCCCAAACTAATCTCCCAAATTTTCCTTATGACTTGAAATATGCAGCAATCCAACAATTTTCCTTGTGACATAAATTCTTTCGAATAACCAAAATTGATAAATATGATAAAAAAATTTTTATCTTGTAACCCAAAATTAATCGTTTGATAACAAAAAAATCTACATCAGTAGCGTGAAAACAGACTTATCACTTAAAAAATCAATCTCTTGAAATAAATTTTTTCTCACAATCCAAAAATCTAAATCGTGACCCAAATTTATCTCGTGGATCAGAATCTGTGCTACGATCCAAATCTACCATTATGACCCAAAAGTGCTTTTTTTTTACACGGGCTGATGTTAATCGTGAAATAATTTTTGTCGTAATTCTGATTTTATCTCTTGTAAATTGCTATATCCAGTGAAATTAGTTTTATATTACGGTGATACTCTAAGATGGACGTAGCAGGAAAAAATGATGAAATTCCTCATAATAAAATTTAGAAAAGAGCTTGGTTGGAAGATATAATTAAAAACTACGGACAACTATCAATCAATTTTCAAAAGTAATACATTCAAAATAGTGCAGACAGCTATGTCGGCACAAATCTAGTTCTAAATAAAAGCATAATCAAAAACAAAATAATACTACTTCCACTTCTGAAAAATAATTTTTATCATTTTTTTCATTTTAATATAAATGTTTTATTTCGTATTAAAGGTAAATAATAGACAATCTAACCAATCAATCAAGAAAATAATTTTTATTAGATTTTGTTAGTTGCAGTAGTGGTAATTACGATAAAACACTATAACTTTTTTTATCCAATTTGAAGTCTAGAAGATTAATTCCTTAAAGGTGTACACTGAGCAATAGATTCATCCTAGTTTAAAGCTGATTCATGTTCTAAAGGAAATTGGGCAAACTGGGCAGTAGTATCATATATATATATATACGAATTAAATTGTTGTGACAATATAAAACAGATTCACTCAAGCTACTAACAGTAGTATAAGTAACCAATAGTTATGTTTTACTCCATTCGTTTCAGTAAAAATGATAATAATATTTTTGTTAAAAAAAAAGTAATATTATTTATTTAATTATTATTTTTTATTATAAATGAATGTTTTTCTAAATTTTTATGATAAGTGTTGTGGACTTGTGTACAATTATTTTTGGATGCTTTTTCAATATAGGTTATAAAAAACATACTACCCCTCACTTGCAACTCATTATGAACAGAATCAATCTTCGTGGGGAAGCAAAATCAAAAAAGAAAAACAATGCAACCTGATTAAATTGGATTCTCCATAAAAGTTCAAATACAAAAAAGACTACTATGTTGGGTTTTGTGGTTTTTTGCATGTTGATACCAATCATGCATTTCGACCGATATATCTAAAGTTAGCTATTTGGTTCTCTTCTCTACTACTACGCATACTGCAACATAACTTTTGTGCAATCCTGCTAAATTGACAAATACCTTTATTCCGTTGATATGGTTTATTAATTGTTAGTATATTGTTTTATTATTGTATCCGAGGTTATCACATAAAGTTTCTAACTATCACAGGATTTGTGCCTTGCTACGCACCCGGCGTAGTTTCTCATACCATTTTAAATATGTTACGATGATTATACCTATTTTTTTATTATGCTCTTTAACCAAGTTTTTTTAATTTTATTATACGAGAAATTATATCATTTTTCCAAGCTTTTGTGTCCGATTTTGAGTATCACTCCATCAACACATTAAAAATAAAACAACCAGTGTGAATAAAAAGTACATTTAAATAAAACAAATAATGATGATGAAAATTGATAATTGTCCGTACTTTTTGTTATACCCTCCAAATAGGATCAAATATTTTATTCCTAATAAAATGATGATGAAAATGATAGTTTTTTTTCCTCCTAAAAGTATGAATTATAATGAGCTTCGGTTGATATTAATAAACCTTATTTTCAAATGATTTTATTAAAATTATATATTTAGCTCGTAACAATTTAGTTCTAGATAATAAATTAATAAAATCAAATAATTTTATAAAATATGGTGCGGGTTTATTTAGACCTTGTATCTTCCTAAAAAACTTGTAAGTAAAATATAACACACTAAGATTTTTTTTTTAAAATATGGTATATAAATAAATCACAAAAGAAGGTATCTGCCGATAGTCATTTGCAAGACTTAACACTAAGAAATGAAGTATAAAAAGTAGCATTAACTACTTGTATGATTTTTTTCACATTTTCCTAAGAATATTCAATGATTTATAACTTCATATTTAATATTTCAATATTTACCTTCTACATCATTGCTATTTTTTAATTACCTTGATTATTTTAATATTTCAGGCATGAAAAAGAAGAAGACTGATGTGTTGTATTTATTTTTAGAATGGTGGCATCCATTTAAAAACTATAGAGTTTATTACCCTATACGTGTAAAAAAATGTACCATTTTCCTGACAAAGAATGATCGTTTATTGTTAGATGTTTTACCACAGTATCAAAAAGTATATTTGGTATTTTTCTAAAGTAGTTACATCTAACTTAAAAATATAAATATATTTGATACTCTTTTTCTAATTAAAAATGTGAAACCGTTTATTAAAGACAGTTAAACGTAGATCATCGATTAAACGTTTATTTGACATTTTTTTCTAGATAAAAATATAGAACTGTTTATTAAGACGATTAAACGTAAATCATTGACGCTGACCCGATAGAAGTATAAGGTGTAAAAGAAGTGTAATAATATCTAAACATAATAGCCAATAAGAGAGTGGATTTCTTTTACCCTAGAATATTTGCACAAATAAAACTTTGTCAGAAGTCTAGAGATCACTTCTATAATGACATGGATAGAAATTCTAAGTACTTCCATATCCGAGAAAATCGAAGGAGAGCCAGAAATAGAATAAACTCTTTACAAGCATCAGATGGATCTTGGTGCCAAACCAGAGAAGAAATTGAACAACTTTTAGTCAATCATTTCAAGAAGATAAGCACTTCGTCAAATCCAGCTGATAGCTACCACTTTCTTCAACATATTCCAACATATATTTCTTTGGAGAATAATAATGAACTGATAGCTATACCTTCTGAGCAGGAAATTTACCATGCTTTAATGGATATGGACCATGGACATCTCCGGGCACGAATGGACTTCGACCAGGGTTTTATCAATCACAATGGCAAGTGATCAAAGAGGATGTCTGTAAAATGGTCCATTCAGGCTTCCTTCTAAAGCGGCTCAATAAGACTAGAGTTACTCTTATACCTGAAAGCACTATTCCTCATCGTTTGGAAGACTTCAGGACCATTGCTTTATGTAATACAGTTTACAAGCTAATATCTAAGATCATTGCTCTGCGTATCAAGAAACACATGGTTAACATCATATCTCATATGCAGTCTGCTTATGTTCCAGGGAGACTAATTTCTGAGAATGTTTGTTTGGTTCAAGAGCTTTTCCAGGCCATGAAAAAGAAAATAAGTAGATGCGGACATCTAGCTTTAAAGATGGACATGTCAAAAGCTTTCGACATACTAGAGTGGGACTTCATAATCGAGGTATTAAAGAAGTATGGTTTCAATGATAAATTTTGTCATCTTATTTATCAATGTATAAGCACAACTGAAACTGAAGTCATGCTAAATGGATCTCCCACAAAAGCCTTCAAGCCTTCGAGAGGTATACGTCAAGGCGATCCGTTGTCCCCATACTTATCTATCCTAGCTATGGAAGCGTTCTCAAGGTCTCTTCATCACTATGAAGTTACTAATCAGCTTACAGGTATGGAAATTTTAAAATCTGCTCCAAAGATAAATCATCTTCTCTTTGCAGACGATTGTCTCCTCTGCTGCAAGGCTAATCTTGCTCAAACCAATAAACTTCTTCAAGTCATAGAGGAATTCAGTGCTTTCTCCGGTCAGTTGATAAATTTTAATAAATCGACAGTTTATTTCAGTAAAAACATGGAACCTTCAAGCTTCCAGGACATATGTGGTATTCTTCAAGTAAGAGAGATGAATATTAGTGGGGATAAATATCTTGGTATTCCATTCTTTGTGGGAAGAAATAGAAAAATTCCCTTTTTTCGTTCTCTTAGATGAAATGGAAACAAAGCTAGCTAAGTGGAGATGCATAAATATTTCGGAAGACGCTAGGTCTGTCATGGTGAAGAATATCACCAATGTTCTTCCAGTACATCACATGATCAACTTCAAATTACCAGACTCCACCATCAAAAAAATCCTAACTCACTTTCACAGGAATCGTGATTGTACTTAGCGTGTGCAACATGCCTTTAAACCCCTAGGTGCCCCTAGTGGACGAGTTTTGTCTCGTGAGGGCTTACAAGAGGTGTACCCAAAAAACCTTTTATTCCAAAGCCTAGATACTTGTGAGCGATTGAGGGTAAAAACTAAATATACTATCTAATTGGCTACAAATTTCTTTGGCTATGGGAGGAATTATCATGTTTTGAATCCAATTGTTGTACACGAGTTTTTCATTCAAGCGTACTAAAATTCACATATAAGAAAACAAAGCTCTACTCAGAAAGTCGTATAATGGACCACGATACTCGAAATATAGCAAACCACAATCACATGAATAGATTAAGAAAATGGATATGGAGATAGAATTGTGCGCATGTTGACTAAGTTGAACGGTGTTTCCTAGAATATCTATATGAGCATCATGCCAAGATGAACCCTAATGAATTGAGATACACACCCACTGGCTTGAATCCTAATTCTAGTATCAACTCAGATGGTATATACAAGGACCCCAGCGGTCGATTTATTGAATGTATACAATTATTTTTTATTTTATTTTATTTTATTTTATTTTATTTTTTACTATTATTTTTTCCCGATAACATGATTAGATCTTTTGAATCTAAGCGCATGCTCCTTGTCAACAGATTACATGATAGATCCCATGGATCCTGCGTTCCACGCTTGCTTAGGCGACGAAGACAGGGAGAACACACACACATATTGCTATCAAAGTGTTATTATTTATTTATTTATTATTTTTTTCTATTGGTCAAGTTCAATTAAAATACTGGGGCTTGATCTCAATCATTCTACTTCATCCTGGAGACACAACAAGGCGATACTAGTTCCCCACCAAATCACTTAGAGAAACACAAAAAAATTACAAAAATAAAAACAAAACGTGATATGGTGATGACTCTGAGATATAGTGATGACTATCATGCTATTTCTAACACCTGAGCTTTGTCCTTTTATGATTATACCATTTAGCTGGGTCCCTCAACTCCTACAGCCAAGAAATTTGTTTCCATCTACTTAGAATGGTTAGTGTCATCCTGAATTGTTCACAAGTTTCTAAATTTTGGAGTTTTATTATTGCACTAAAAGTTTCTCCCTTACTCCCAAACTTAAATCTAACATTGTCCTCAATGTTCTAAAGATGAAATTAATAGCATGAACAAGGGAAAATTTTTACCAATTGAAGAAAATAGTTAAGGAAGGATATTACCGTGTTGCATGAGCATGGGTTACCTCCCAAGAAGTGATAAATTTAAAGTCTTCAGCCAGACATTAAATACCATAAAATGGCTAGTCACCTTTCAAAATTATATACCAATATCCGAAACAACTGTGGGTCAACAATACCAAATAGAGCTGATACAAATATAAGACACATGTACTGGATCATACAAATAAACAAATTGAGCACAACCTTATCTAAGGCTTCGTTCAAGACAACTGGATTAATCTGGGGTGTCCATTTAGCTTCAATATGAGTGTCTTGATAAGCAGGTTCAGCCAAACGACGGGTCTCTAATAGCTGGATCTCCTCATGGACGTTATCAAGAGGATCGGGTTGTGGAGTCTGAATAAAGATGCACAAAGCTCGAGTCCCAAATTAGGGACCTCAAATAGGGATACTTGACGATCACAAGAATCATCACTACCCCCAAACTTAGGGTACACACTACTCTCAAATGGACCAAAAATTGTTGGTTGGATTCTAGGGTCCGTAAGGTCAACAAAAATACCCGTTTTCTTTTGTGGACTGGTCATCTAAACGAATACCATCATCAAAATCATATAATAGATTATCAAAGAAAGCCTCGTCGACTTCCTCCGATTCACTAAAAGGTTAATCTAATAATTGATTGTCGAACAAAGGATCACGAACTAAAGTGTTAATCATGTTCACCTCTTCTAAATCATCCATCTCAGAAGACTGTCTAATAAATTAAAGACATTTAGCTCAGTGGTCATATTACCAAAATATATGTTTATGAGTCATGTTCTACAGTTGATGACAACATTTGATATGGCTAAAAATGGGCGACCTAAAATCACTCGTATTTGAGCCTTTTGGTCCTGAACAGGATGGGTATCTAGAACAACAAAATCCATTGGATAAATGAACCTATCAACCTCAATAAGAACATCCTCTATGATACCACAAGGGACTTTGACAGGCCTATCAGCTAATTGTAGTGTCACTTTGGTCGGTTTCAACTTACCAAGACCTAGCCGGGTGTACACATGATACGGGAGTACGTTAACACTAGCACTATCTCATAAGTCAAGCAATGCCTTATCAACAATCCTGATTAGCAATCACACAAGATATGGTGGGGCATCCAGAGTGTTTATACTTAGGGGGTGTTTGGTTCAGAAGGATTGGACTTACTTGACCAGCTAAAAAGGTTTTCTTATGTACATTAAGCTTACGCTTTCGTGTACAACGATATTTAATGAACTTGGCATAAGAAGGCATTTGCCTAATTGCTTCTAATAATTGAATGTTGATGTTTACTTGCTTAAATATTTCCATTATCTCGTTGAAAGTCGATTCCTTCTTTGTTGGAACTAACAATTGTGGGTATAGGGCTTTCGGCACAAAGGTAGTCCTATCAGGTACTGTATTTGAGTCTTTAGAGATTGTTTCAGTCTCTTCAGCTACTGGCTCCTCTTGGGAAGTAGAGGGTGGAACTACATCATGTCCACTATCATATGTATGGTTACCTTGTTGTCAACTACTTTTCTACTCCTAATTGTTGTAACAGAGTTCACATAATTGAAAAGTTTATCTCCAGAAGATACCTCATGAACTCCTTTAGGATTGTGTTGTCTCTGACTAGGAAACTTATCTTTTTATCTCAAGGACTCATTCAACAGACAAACCTGTATTCATAAATAGGAAATAACCCAAGAGTTAGCGTGAGCCATATCTTGTAAACTTTGTTCAATAGATTGCTGAAACTTTGCAGTGCTCAGAGTTAAAATGGAGAGAGACTCTTCTAAACTCATGATTCTTTTATCTGACGGGTTCTGAAACTGGGATGGACCTGAAGGATTCTTAGTATAGCCAAAACCTGGGGGATCCTGAGCATTACTAGACTGACATTGATTTTGTTTCTTAGACCAGTAAAACTTAGGATGATTTCTCCAACAAGGGTTATATGTTTCTGAATATAGGTCAAATTTCTGACGGTTTTCAAACCTAGAGTTGTTATAAAGAGCATGTGCTTGCTCTTTCGTATCTAGCATGGTTTGACCCATAATTCATCTCTAAGGCCTCTAAACGCCTAAGGATATCTGACCCATTATCAACTCTATCGAGCTATGGATAAGATTCCTAGATATTTCTGGTTCTCTCATTGAATCCCATTGCCTAGTTTTCTCAGCTAACTCGATGAACGAGCAAAGCATTTATCTGGGTCCTGAAGGGTGAATTCTCCACCACTCATTATTTCTACTTGCATATGGGTCTCGCTATCCAGGCCCTCATATAAAATTTGGTCCATGTGGGCTTTCTTAAAGTCGTGATGTGGGCAGTGGTATAAAAATTCATTAAACCTTTCTACATAATCGTGTAGGTTTTCACCTAATTTCTGCTTAAAGGTTTGAATAGACTGACGAACAACAACAGTCTTATGGTGTGGGTAGAACTTCTTAACAAAAACCTATACAAGACCGTCCCATGTGGTGATTGTTTTAGAAGGAATAAAATGATACCACTCCTTGGCTTTATCATCAAGAGAAAAGGTAAACAAACGCAACCTAAGCACATCTTTGGAGACATTCAAATAACTCATTATTTCATAAATCATTCCGAAGTCTCTTATATGGGTATACGGGCTCTCATTCTCTAACCCCCTAAATGTGCGAAGCATGCCAATTATCTCAGGTTTAATATCAAATTTTACAGTAGTGGCTGGTAAAACTACCCCTGGGTCACGTGCTACTCTAGATGGGTTCATACGATCTCTAAGGGTCTTGTTAACCTGGACTTCATGCTCACCCATTTCGGCAAAAATAGATGTACCACCTAAATTCGTGTACGGGTTGGACTTAAACAATATAGGTCGTTTTCTTCAAGTCTATCTCCTACACGAATCCAACGGGGTATAGACAAGCAAGAATACTAGTGTTTTAACAATAATATATGCACACGCAAATGCTAGGGTTTACTATTTTAGGTAGGCTTGAGTTATCGCAGCAAAATATACCTACAATCAAAAGACTGGTTAAAGGTACAAGGTTGGGGTTTGTGGTGTTTCAGATGATAACGCCCAAAGGGTTCACCGTACTATCCCACAAGTTTTCCTAAAAATCGGTGTTTGACGAAAGATGCAACTGGTGTGTGCGATTGTGTTTTTTTTAATAATAATAAATAAAATACAAAAAACAAAAAAGCAAGTAACAAGAAATAAAAGTCCAAAACAAAGAAATAAAGAAAATAAAAACTAACAAAAATAAATAAAGTACAAAAATAAAATTATTCGTCTTTTCTCCATTCTTTTTGCTTTGTCTTTTAGTTTTAATCGCAAATCTGAACCTTTATTTGGTTCCAATTTCTTTTTGATCCAAAACCTGCAATAAAAAGACAAACACTCAAGAAACGTAAAATAGAACAAAAAAAATCTAAAATAAAACTACTAAAAAAAATAAAACCAAACTTAAAAATAAAAACCAGAAATAAGTCTGCGTCGGCGGCGCCAAAAATTGATGTGGTTTTATATAGTGGTAAGAAAAGTATCGTTCACTCTGACTTGTTGATATTGATTTTAGACCTAGTTTGTAATACTAAAAATATAAAACTCAAACGAAGATGATATCAAGATTATACGAAAGAGTTGAGACAACGGGTTCCACCATTAACCATTTTATGTGATTCAGTTAAAAACAAGATCCATGCAATTCTTACGTTAAAAGTGATTCTAAAATATTGCTTGTAGTAGATTTCTAAAACAATAGATGTAAATTGCAAGCATGAAGCATAAAAAATCCCTAGACCAAGCATGCACCATCAAGAGAAAACACAACTATTTAATCGAAATCATTTAATCAATTTTTAATTCGATGCAAATAATCATAAAATGAATTGTAGAAATTAATTAAATAAAAATTACCATATATTTATTGAAAAAATGGCTTCCTCCGAAGCCTCAACAATGGTGTTATCTCCACATGTTGGAAACACGCTCAAAATTCTTATTCATGGCTCAAAAAGTGTTACAAAGATGAAAAAAGAAATTGACACAAAAACTACAACGTTTATAAGTGTTATAGATTCACTGTTACAGAGTAAGTCTTGCAGATTCAAAATAAACGTTGCAGAAGTAGTTATATATAAAAAATTTGGCAACGATAATTTACAGTTATAGTGACGGTTTCTTCATCTTCCTCTTCAACAGCAACATGATTTTTCTGACTTTTTGTTTCGATCTCTTTGGACTCTCCATCCTCCCTTCTGATATTCCAATCGACTTGTATTTATAGTACAACATCAAATAACTCAATTAACTCCTCCAGATCTTCCAAAAAAATTTCACATATTTGCTTGAGAGAAAATAAACTCGAGTATGATTTTCTTTCCCTCCACGACTCTTGATTATGATTTTTCTTCTATAAGTGAACTCGGTGATTGATTCGCAATTAAACTCTTTCCTTTATAATCCTCGAGACAATATCTCACATAAATATCAAATCTGAGAGTATCATATCCTTCCATGTTTAGTTTCATCCAACTCATTCACGAGATTACGTTTCTTAACTCGTGTAAAAACTTCCTTTTATTAAAACAAGAGTTTATTTTGTCTTAAACTCCAAAGATTTCCCAATATCACGAAGTTTCCTCTTCACAGATCGAGAGACATAATTTTCCCACCAATTATTTGTCTTTGAATTTTGAAGAGTGGATGCCTTTATCAAATAGTTGGGTGCCTTTAGTAATTTTGGATGTCTTTAACAATTTTCTGAGTCAATTTCCCAACAATGTTTATTTCCCAAAAATACATACAAACACATAAAATAACAGAATTAGTACAAAAATAAGCATTAACAATATATAAAATTAAGACAAATTAGATATAAGAATGTGTCTATTAATAAGCTATGAGCTGAACTTCATCCAGAAATATAGCTGCTGGAGTCTTGGAAATGGGAAGAAGATTTTAATTTGGAAGCACAGGTGGATTTCGAATCTAACAACACCTCTCATTCCCAAGCTAGGAGTCATTCACCACCAACAATATACTTATGTTCATCACGTTTTCTCATCAAATTCATGTACGTGGGATTCAAGTCTCATTTTTGCTGTATTTGACTCTACCACTGCAAGATTGATTCTTAGTATCTTTATGCACCAATCTATGAAGATAAAATAATTTGGGAACTTGAAAAGAATGGTAACTTCTCAGTGAAGTCTGCCTACACGAAAATGTATGACGAAGTTCATCGAAATACCTCAGTGGGTCACAGGATGCAACAAATCTACATGAAACTCTGGAAGCTTCCTTTACTTCCAATAATTAATCAATTCTTTTGGAAATGTATCAAAAATATTCTTCCAACAAAAGATAAGATGGTGGGGATCATCCCAAACATAGATGCAATAGGTCCTTTCGACTCCCAGTTTACTAAATTGCCTGCTCATATTATCATTGAGTACCATCTTTCCAAGGTTGTTTGGTTTAGCACTTTGGGTCTGCAAACTAGTAATAATATTAATTTGGTTGACTAGTTCTGTAACTGGTTTGATAAGTTACTCACGAGAGAAATCATAGAGAAGCAACTCAGCGAGATAATCATTGTTTCCTGGTGTATCTGGTCTGAAAGGTGCAACAAAGTTTTCCAAGGAGTTGATTGTTCTCCATAGAAGATCATTCAAAAGTGCAGAAAATTAATTGCCGATCAACAAGCAAGACCAGAAAGGATACGTAGAACTAAGACTAGACAAAGACGTGATAATATCCACTGGATTGCTCCTCATATGAGAACTTTTTACTATAAATTCAGATGGTTCTTTTAATGATACTACTAAAACAGGAGGCATCAGACTAATTCTTCGTGGTTTTAGAGGGTCTCACCAAGGATCCAAATACATCTATCTAGCAGAAGCTACAAGCGCAGAGCAAGATGAGTGCAATGGATTATGAGGCAGTCAATTAGGCAAAGAACGTGAGAATGGAAAAGATCATTTTTGAATTGGACTCAAAGCTTGTGGTAGATGCGGTGAATAAAGAAAATTTCAATCTTGACTGGAGATTGTATAATACTATTTTAGATATTAAACTCATATTTAGAGAGTTTACCTTCTGGCAATGTAATTATGTGCCTAATATAAGGAATAAAGTAGCAGATATTTCGTCGAAACTAGCTAAAGTGGATCGAATGAGTGGAGTCTGGATTAATTCTCCTCCCAGCAATATCAGTGTTCAATTGCTGGAGGATGCATCTTGTGTAAACTCTTAAATCTTAACACATTCATTTCTTTTAAAAAAATAAATAAATAAAACTTTACCAATTGTCGTAACTAAAATTGTTGCATCGCAAAAAACCTATATTGGTTAATAAGAAACGAAGGTTTTATCACTATTCAACGTGTGAGTTTTATTTGTCCGGGGTTTTAAGTATTGAGAAATGAACCTTAATTATTCAAAAGAAAAAAAAATTATAAAGGGAACCTCGATGAAGTCGCACATGGAAATGTATGCTTAAGGTCGTTGTATTTTATATCTTTGGTTAGAATATGGTAAGCAGGCGAGTACTAAACCGAGGCCATCCATTTCACACTTAACGACTTTACCATGATATCAAGCAACTACTAGGAACGCAGACTTTTCATCTCGATGTCATATTACTTTGTTTTTTGTCTTCATTTTGCTGTTAATCTCCCATACCTCCAAAATTCACTAGAAATTACTATGTAATTTAAGTTGAGGCTTAAAATTAACGTGTTCTCAATGGTTGAGAAACACAAAGAAAATCTTGTGTATATACAAAATCAAAAGGATTACAAAATAGGTAATATAAAATATACAAAGATATTGTTTGTATAACAAGAAATAAAACAAAGGAATGTTGAACAGCCGTGACTTATTAAGTCACATCTGTTGTATTTTAACATCCCCCCTCGATCTAAGTGGATTGTCAACGATATTGAGCTTAAAGTGAAGCATACAAAAAAGATCATCTGGAGTGGATTTAGTAAAAATGTATGCAATTTGATCATTTGATGAAACAAAACGGACATCAAACTGGCCTTTTTGAACCCTCTCACGAACAAAATGATAGTCAATTTATATGTGTTTTGTACGATCATGAAACACCAGATTCATTGTGATAGGTTGCTCCCAATTTTTCACACCAAATAGTGATATGAAAATGAACAGAAGCCTTAAGTTCTCGAAGAAGAGATTTATTTCACAATAGTTCAGCGGCAATAGCTAAACCACGATACTCATATTCAATACTTGATTAGGAGATTGTTTGTTGCTTGCGAGAACTCCAAGAAATGAGGTTAGAAACATGTTAAACGCAATATACACTCGTAAAGGGACGATCAAGATGATCACCCGCCCCAATCAGTGTCAATATATGCCGAAAAATTGATCTGCAGATTTGGTCCGGGACGAAGTAGAATACCATAGGTAGAAGTATGATACAAATAGTGAAGTGTACGCTTAACAAGAACCAAATGAGCTTTTGTAGGTTTATGCATGAATTGACATGCCTTATTAACTTCAAAGTCAATGTCCGACCTTGTCATAGAGAGATACTGGAGACCCCCAACTAAACTCCTGTACATAGTAATATCAGACAACAAAGGACTATCAACTTGGTGTTGCTCAGTGGAGGTGCTAAATAGAGTGGTGACTGGTTTTTCCCCTTGCATGTTGCACGAACAATAAGATCTTCAATGTAGCGATGTTGTGAGAGAAACAACCTACCAGAAACTTGCGTGACCTCTATGCCAAGAAAGTATGAAAGAGAACCAAGATCCTTGAGAGCAAACTCATTGTGAAGGGTAACCATAATTGATTGTAGGAATGCCATAGAAGATACCGTTAAAATTATGTCATCAATATAAACCAAAAGAAATATAATACCCTCAGCTAACCGTCGAATAAACAAAGAAGTGTCAAATACAGAAATAACAAACCCAAGTTTCTGAAGAAAGGAACTAGCACAAATATACCATGCACGAGGAGCCTGTTTAAGGTCATAAATGGATAGATGCAGTTTGCAAACATAATATGAAAACTGAGGATCTGTATAACCAAGGGGTTATTTCATATAAAATTTCTCAGTAAGAGTACCATTAAGAAAAGCATTTTGAACATCGAGTCGACGAATAGGCCAATAGTAAGACAAGGCTAGTGTCAATATAATACGAATAATGCAAGGTTTAATAATAGGACTAAAAGTCTCACCATTATCAATACATTCTTTTTTATTAGAACCCTTTACAACCAAACGAGCTATGTGACGCTCAATGGTACCATCAATTCGTCTTTTAACACGGTAAACCCATTTAAAAATCCATGGAGGACCCCATTTGGGGTCATTCTCGACCCGAGAATAACATGATTAAGGCTCAAACAAATCGTCAGTAAGTTTAACATGTTTTGAAGCGAAAAACGCTTTCGTCTTAAAAATGCTATCTTTTTCCTCGGGTAATCATTGCATGATCATTCATAGTTGGTGGTTGTACAACTGACAAAATGGTTTGTGCATTGGAGAGTATTACACGTTCACCAACAAGAGCTTTAGGAGGTATTGTATGTATAACAAGAAATATAACTATATGACCGTGCAACGGTGTGGGGTCCGACCGAAGATTGAACTTTTTACAACTATGTTTCAATTTCTTCAAATCCATTGGTCATTTAAGACTATTATAATCAATTATGAGTAAATTACAGTTAGTTTATAACGTAATTGAAAGATTTTGGCTCCATTTTGAAGAAGTTTGAGTTAAATCTGAAGGAATTAAGAAATCAAGAAATCGAAATGGTTACTAAAAGTTTTTTGCAACCATTTTCTGGACTTTTTGCAACTATGTGAAACTCTTCTTTTTCATAATATCTTTTAAATTACACCAAGTTTGAGCGAAATTTTGAATCTAAATAATAAGTTATGCATTTAATTTTATTATTTTCGCTTTAATTTAAAAAATGTGGTTATGATTTGAACATATTTTTAAGAAAAGCGAGATTAAATAGTTGTTATAAGACGACCATATTTTAACTTCTATTGTAAATATATAGAAGGACTCCATTCGATCGTCCAACAAAGGAAAGATTAAACAACCGTGACTAATTAAGTCACGTATGTTATATGTCTAACAATGTAAGGGTCTAGAGTCTAGACCAGCACGATTTGGGCAAGTTTCATATACTGTATTGAACTTGCCTGGGTAACAAAAGGCCTAAGGATATACCGATATAATTGGACTCTAAACCAGCACTGTGCAGTCGAACATGCTGGACTGGGTATATAAATATGGCCCAGCCCACCTAATGCCATTTCCTCAAACACTTGTTTCTTTTACAGTACCAGATGAAGAGAAACGGGGGTTCTTTTCTATCCAGTTTCAAACAGAAAATGGCCATTGCAGCAGCTGCAATAGGGGTAGCAAAAACACCATCATCAATTGCCTTGTTTTCTAGACAAAGACCCAAAGGTGGAATTTTCATTCTCAAATCCTCCTTTTCAGCACAAACAAATTCTACTAAGAAACTCATTCTCTATAGCAAATCTGGTTGCTGTTTGTGTGATGGTCTCAAAGAAAAGCTCCAAGCTGCATTTATTCTCAATGGTCCTGATTCTCTTCATGATGTTCAATTACAGGTTCTTTCTCTCTTAACCCATCTATTTTAGAGTTTTTGTATTCTGGGTATGCAGTGTCTTGGTCTGATTTTGAAGTTGTTTTCTTGTGTAGGTAACAGATATTACTACTAATTCCCAATGGGAAAATACTTACCAATATGAAATACCGGTCCTGGCTAGGGTTCGCTCTGATGGAACTGAGGTTAGTCTCCTGCATTTTATAGTCACGCTTGGGGCTTAAGTGGCTAATATATCATTGAAAATCAGTGGATATGGTGTATTTGTTTTAGGTTACTGATGTTTAATGGTTTAGATTAATATGCTTTCTTAGGGAGATTAATGGAACCTGAATATGATGGCAATTGCCAAGGTTTTTGCATTTCCGATTGCTACGAAACTTAGGTTATGCGGATTTGGCAATCCACTAGTAAAGAGTGGTGGAACTGCACTAAGTGTGATAAACTAGTATTTTTATTAGCTTGAGTTTAGCTAGAGAAATGCTGGTTTATGTTGAATAACTCATCAGTTTCCTAGGCTTTTTTTTTGTTTTGTTTTGGTACTGCGAGTTTCAATTATTATTCACAGCCTAACTTTGTGTTTGAATGTGCTCTATGTTATATGGGCGTTATGTGCAACCATCATACTACTACCTTACATGAATTTTGGAAGTGTAGGCTATAAATATTTGCAGTTCTGACAAGCCACCAATTTTGGTTGTGGACATTAAGTGCAATCCTAAAATTACTAGAATTGAGACTGCTTACGTGAGTTTTGACTGTTTAGAAGTATATATGTGAATTTTTGTTGGAAATTTAAATATGTAGATACTCACACCCAATTCTACAAAATTTGTGTACTCCCACCTCCGATTTAATCTAATGATTGAGTCTTGACACCTATTCGTAGAGATTTGTGGCTTTCCAAGCACAGCTCTACATTTGTTTACATGTAATGTTCATCACTTCGTATAGTCACACTCGAAATTCATATTAAGCACCTGAAAACACATTTGAATGTAATGTGTTCGGTCACTCAAAATTGCAGCTTACAATGCAAACGCTTAGTGTTTGTCCATAAAAAGGTAAAACATTTCAACGATCCTTACAATTTGTAGATTTAATCTTTTTATTCTTAGGATTCTCTTGTCACCCATTTATAAGTGGCTGGTATTCTTCTTGATCATCTGCATCTTCCTCTTATTAGCAGTATACTGCATTGATTTATTCTGTTGATGATCATTTATATCAGTTGAAATTTCTGAATCCACGACAGCCATTATGGGGTTAGGCTGCACAGTATTGTACTCCTGCATTTCATTGTTTACGTCGATAAAGTTTTCACATAAATAGTTGTTTTTGAATATATAATGTTATTTCTGCCTTTTTTTTTTATTGATATTTCATTTCTGCCAATTCACCTTCTTCTCGTGCCTAGCTCCGTTCTACCATAATTATCAAGCAATGGAACATTAACTTCAAGGTCGAGCTTTCTCTTCTATGTATCTAGATAGATACTTACTATAGGATCTATTAAGCTATGAAAAGTTATGGTTCTAACTTCTAACCTTACTCTACCACATATGTCACCCTCTAAGTCACCCTCTATCTCGATGCCTTCCACCTTGCTTGCACAAAATCAGTGAGTTTAGGTTAGAATAACATTCTGAACTTTTTCTTGTAAAGAAAAAAATTTCTGATCTTTTCGAGCTGTTTGTCCACATTACTTATTTACCCAATAGCCCAATGGTTCTGCAATCAGAATATACCTTGATCTCAAATGTAGCACACCAAGCCACTATAATTGTATGCTGAAATGAATATAATGTGAGACATCAGTTCAGTTGTCAATTGACAAAATCATAATCTGCATTTCCATGTTGTGTTTCTTTCAAGACTTAAAAGTATCTGTTTCATAATTTGGCTTTCACATGTTAGAGAACTCTATGTCCAAGTCTGGTTCGAAAAACTGGCGTGTATAAGGTATGTTTATTCAAATTCTAACCTTAACTGGAGATTGTTTCTGGAGACACTTCCAAGATTATCTCCTCGTTTGGGAGTGGAGCTTGTACAAAAGAAAATTGCCGCCTTACTGAGACAAGCATAGTTGGTTCATTTGAGTTCCATAATGTAATTATTATCATTTTGTCATCCAGTTGAACATCGCGACTGATAACAGCCGGTGTAAGACAGCTGCTTGATATGTCTCTTCTTGCAAAATCTATATGTAATTCTGCTCTGATTTGTTACAAATTCATACTAAATACTGCATCTTTTTCTTTCCTGCAGTACTATAAAGTTATTTATTAGTTCGTTAGGAATTCATACTTATTCATTCATCTATCTTTCATGCAGTAATGCAGTACTATGGAAATATTTAGATGTTGAGGTGTGTTAACTGTTTTGTTTTTACTTTTCTTTCATTCACGTTAAATATAATAACCGAGTATTAATCAAAATTGGATACCATGTATTCGTATGGGGGAAAGCTACCAAAAACACCATGCGGAAGCTAACAAAAACACCAGACCCTTTCACATTTATCCTAGGGTTCATATCTTTAACTTAGCATCACTTTTGCTACTCCAATTCAATATCATGGGGAAGATGTTCCAATTTCATATCGTCTACTCCGGAAGGTTCTTCGTTTGTAGACCAAAAAGATTTTATAAAGCAGAACTCTTCATAGTGTCGGGTTGCCCATACCCAATACTATAGACCAACATGCAGTTTGCGTGGGCACAAGTTAAAACCTCCCGGGCCCGAAAAACCAAATTTGGTAGTTTTCACAAGAAATGCATACAATAGTAAAATTAGCCCGAATTAGAATACCAGTGCCTAGCGGGGAACAATTCTTGTTTCTCTTGTAAAACCTTGTATTACGCATCTCTCTTGTTTCTGTGAATCAAGTTATACACTTTCAAAATATCTACGAGAAACATGTTCCTTGGGGAAAAAATATATCCTCACCTCAAATAATTTCAGTGATGAACTGTGACCTTCTTCTCTTAGTGAACAGAGTGGGGTACCTGTAAAAAAACCCTCTAATTCTCAAATTAGCATAGAATTTTTCACAAGTGTTTTAAGGTTGAAAGGCGTACCTTTTAGGGTTTGCACCATGTCTATTTATAGAGATGTGCTTTCGGGATAAACACCAATCTTGAGATAAGCTTCACCCGTGGAGTACCTCCTTAATGATCCGGTGCTCCTCAAGGGAGTTTATTAGTTAAGTTAGATATATTCTAAAGTATTTCTAGATTTGGACTTGGGCTTACCACCCTTACTAAAGAATCCTATTTTGGGGCATACGGATTTTTTAATGAGCATACAAAACACTTATGCTATCTATGATGGGTTATAAGGGGTGCCTAAAGGGTGGGTCAATTACTAAGATACCCTTTAATCATTGGAATTACTAAAATACCCTCTACTCATAATTAATCCTAGTTATAATTAACCCTTAATAAATCAGTTTCAAAATTGACTCATAATCAAAACAATTAAAAAATCAGTTACAAAATTAAACCCTTAATAACTTCTTCACTTCTTCTTCTTCTTCTTCTTCTTCTTCTTCTTCTTCTTCTTCTTCTTCTCTTTTCTATTTGAAGAAAAAAAAACCCCAATTTCAATTTTCATCGCCGTCAATTAATCGTCGATTCGTAAAACTTTAATCGTTGATTATACAAAACTACAAACCTACATGATGACTCGTACAAAGAATCCTACCGGCCGCAAGAAATCGAATAATCGAATTGAAGAAGAACAATAAGAAGTTGAAAAAGTGGAACCCGAAATTGAATTAGGAGAAGAAGGAGAAGGTGGAGAGGGAGAACCAAACCTCAACATGTACATTCGAAGGTATTTCCAACTAACCCATCTTTTATTTCCTTGCATTTGATTGGGATTTATGGGTTAAATTGAAAAAAAAAAAGTTAGGGTTTTTCAGCTTCCATGGTGAGTTCGGCTGAATTTTTTTACATGTGTTGAATAGAATTATCAGTCGAACATTTAAAGTTCCTTATTCTGACTGTTGAAGAACAATTCGACTAGAAATTGGAATTTCAAAAATCAGCCAAACATTTCACTGATGCCATCAATATTTTTTAAGTAGAAGTTCAGATGAAAATTGAAATTTGAAAAATCAACTGAACATTTCACTGTTGCCACCAATATTTGTTAAGTACAAGTTTGGTTGAAAATTGAAATTTGAAAAATCAGCTGGACTTTTCATTGTGGCCACCAATATCTGTTAAGTTGAAAGTTCGGCTGATTCGATAATTTCTAATTTCATCCGAACAATGTAAGTGCCCTTCAAAATTTCACTAGTATAAATGTTCGGCTGAAAAAACAAAAGCTCGGGACAGCCGAACTTTTTAATTCTTGCAACATTAGTCAAACCTTGTAATATTGGTTTTATATTTCCTATCAAATATTAGATGAAACTTATAATTTTCCAATCAAAAATTTGGTGTTTGAGGTCTTAATTAGTTTTTATACTTTGTATGTGCTGGGAAACATGTAAGATAAAATAAGGAACATGGAGGTAACTCCTTCTTCTTCTAAAACTACCGAGCCACGAGGAGGCTGCATCAAAAATTGGGAGCCGGTAAGAGGGGAACTACGCTTCTTATTCGTAAACCACAACCAGAGATTCAAAGAGAAAAAGAAGAGTCGGAAGACACGGAAGAAGAAGTACCACAAGTAGGAGTAGGAGGAAGAGATGATGATGGTGATAGTGAACAAGAAGATAAACCACAATAATAAAAGCAACAACGAAAAGGGAAAAAGAAGGTCCTTGAACCACAACGACAAGAGCCACAAAAACAAAAAGGGAAAGAGAATGTCCTTGCTACAAGGCGGGATACGGGGCGTCATATTCCGAGTAAGGAGAAACTTATACGTCCTCGGAAGGACAACCTACCCCATGGGCTTCCGAAAGATGAAGGAGAGATCTTGGTTGGTTACGCCGAGTCTTGGGAGAAGAAAATTTACCGGACTCGTGATCACCGGGATTCCACAAGAATTTTGAGACTCCAGAGGGATGCTAATTGGGATCTAATAGGAGAAGTTGATGAGGTGGTGGTTATAGTACAAACATCGGGTTTATGGACGACTATTCACTATGCACAGAGTGAATGTGATTCAGTTACAACGTCCTTGTTTTGAGAAAGATTTTGCCCAGAGACCTACACCTTTCATCTCCCATTCAGTAAGATGACTATCACTCCCGATGATGTGAAGAACATTACTGGACTCTAAGTTACTGAGAAAAGCGTCGATGCCGACTACTATGAAATGAATTGGGACTAGCTCTATGTATTGGCTGAAGAAACTCTTGGTTGGAGTAAAGGCACGACGGAATTGGAGTTTACGCGTGCAAAAATATATGTGGATAATGTGGATCAAGACCTTGGAAACAGGGTGAAATTTCAGTATTCTTCAGGTAAATCTCTACGATATAAAAGTTATTTGATAATCTAGAATAATTGGCGTATATTGTGTATTATTATTAATGTTAGGTTCGTCTAATATAGAAAAATGAATTATCATGCGAACAATGTCTAGGAGACCAACCGTTTTCATGTGATTATTTGCCAAATATTAAGCTTTGACTTCTTTCCTTTGTGACATTTTCGTAATAATTTGGGAATTTTTCTTATATTGTTGATATAGGTGTCGGTGTATGATCATTTTCCGAAATTGAATTTGGATAGTGAATTCGCTTGGAATGATTCATTGCTTACTTTGGCCAAATATGAGTTTAGGGAAGTCAAGAAGCATAACAAGAATGAGGCGCTTGTAAGTTTGAGAGTTAAATTATACGGTTTGGATGGAAGCGGCATTGAATTTGACCCATACAACAAGAAGGATGAACCCTTAAACGAAGTTTTTCCGGAGGCACAAATGGGTGTTGGGATGTACTATGGACCATTGTTTTATCCCAATGGATTTGTAATATATGATCCTCGCTGAGTACTTCATCAATTAGGTTGCATCCAAACGATCACGTTGGGGCAAGCTAAGTTCGATTTGTTGCCAAAGGGTTTCAATAAAACTAAGAAAACCACCTCATATTGGACTCATAGCTACAAACCCAAACCAACCATTGGGTTTTGGAACAAGTTGGATGAGAACAAGCTTAATATGGGTCTCTTGGAACCTTTGGGGGAGGATCCTCGTAAAGTTGTCGATGGGTACATAGATTGGTATAGGAAAATTTCTCATCCTTTCATCATTAACAAAAAAAGTCAAGCTTGTGAGGACGCTAAGAGGTCAAAGCAAGATGATGTGGAGACGAAGAAGAAGTCCAAGACAATCTCCAATGAAATTTCAAAGGCATTTGAGATTATGGTAAGCGGTGCCGTCAATTTATACTCTTTATTTTGTTATAAATATCAAAGTAAGTTGTCACTCATCTTTGGGTTTTAAATAAAATCAGGTAGCGGCGGGTAGGGAGATATTGAAAGCAATGAAGCAGAAACTTAGTTGTAAAACACCTATGTTGTATGATGAGCAACAATACCTCTAGAAAAAGTGGGATGAAATCATCTACAAAGGTGTTGGGCCGGAGGAACCAAGGTTGATGAGTAAAAAGCCACGCAAAGAAGGTGAAGGCACAAGCTGAGATGGTGCCAAAAGAGGTTGTGGGGGTCGTGGAGGTAGTTCAAGTGGAAGTGGAAGTGGTCATGGTCATGGTCGTGGAAGTAAATGAATTTATAACATTGTTAATTTGCAACATCTTAACAATTTATTTTCAGTTTGGTTCAGTTGTTTTAAGATCTTTTTAATAGACTATGTTTGGTTTCCGGCAACGTAAACATTAATGTTTTAGTAGTTTATTAATGAATTAGGATTTTATGAATTAATTACGAGTTTATTATCATAGGAACATATCAAATTTGCAGAAGGAACAAGTAAATTTTGTCAGGTTCGGATGAAAATTGTATTTTACAAAACCACTGAACCTTACTAAATTCATGTTTTTTTGAATTTCAGTCAGGTTCGGATGATAATTGTTTTTCAATTATCATTCGAACATGTCAAAAGAAAAATTTATGGTTATCAGAGTAATGTTCGGCTGAAAATTGTAATTTCATAAATCAACCGAAACTGACATAAACCTGGATTTTCATAATGTTGTCAGGTTCGGCTGATTCACAATATTAAATTATTAGCCGAACATTGTCGTTAAAGCAGTAATCATAAATTTTGAATTTGACCAAAATTCAAATTAGCCTTTGGGTAATTAAACTAGCAATTATGCTTGACTCACCCAACGACTTTTTTCTTTGAAAAACTCGTTGGGTAATTAAAAACTATAAAAGGAAACTTATCTCTTTCATTCTCATTCTCACTTGTCCCTTTCATTCTCATTCTCACCCGTCCCTTTCCAACTCATTCTCTCCCATCACTTTCAAGAACTAAATATGGTTACTCCATCATTAACGATGAAGATGTTGCCATTGTTAGAGCGTGGATTACGATCATAAAGAACGACTACGATAGAGCGTACATTACCCAAAGTAACCAAGATGTTGATCAAGATATTAACATGGATCAAACATTCGATTCTTGGTGGAACCGTATGTTTATGATTTTTGTAGGATTAGACGAAAATCGTAATGATAGGACGTTCAAACTTATTAAGAAAAGGTTCGAGAAGCTATTTCAACGATTGAAAGCTTTGAAACAGGAAATGAAAGCTTTAAAGGAATCTCATCCCACCAAATCCAGTGTTACAAAAGTAAGTATGTCAATCAATAAGTTGTTCATCAAAAATAGTTTTCAAACATATAAACTTATAATTGATTTGTTTTTTCAGTGGGTGATGGCTCTCGACAGATATGAAACTATCCATGGCAAAAAGTTTAAACATGAGGATTGCTATCGTATTTTGGAAGAAAGTACCTATGATTTCAACATATATGATTAAGTGTCTAAGTGTAATCTAATGGTATAATCTATTTCATTTTAATGTAACGCTATGAAAGATGTATGCCTTTTCGATTCAATGAAATGATTTTACGAATTATAATGATTAAAATAAACCTATATGATAATGGGTATCATAGTGTTGTCGGCTGATAATTGAAAAGTCAAATTCAGCCGAATGTGACAGAAACCTGGATATTTCATATTGTTGTCAGGTTCGACTATTTCGTAAAATTGAATTATTAGCCGAACATTTCTAATACAATTGGATTTAAGATAAATTTGCATTGCATTGAATTAAAAGTACATTACATTGATTGAATACAAAATTATAGCAAATAAATTCAATAATAGAGTGATAAAACAATATCTTTCCACAAATTGTAGCATTCCATAACTCGAATGATCTTCGCGACTCTTAAAAATATCGGGTCCGAGCCAATTGTTTCTGCGCATCATAGTCCAATGTTGAATATTCTTCTATAACAGCTCGCATATAAGCTCTAAAACCTGTGCACCTCGAGCATATATGATTCAAGTACCTACGCCTAATCCCTTCGTAGTTTCTTCCATTTCCGTTACATCTAACACAAAAAATATTAAGAATATACGATTCCAAAACTCTTTGGGGGGTTTCATTTGGATATACCCCAGGTACTCTTCTAGTGCGCCTATCTTCGTCATGACTCGTATATGTAAGACGCGCTCGTGTTATGGTGTAGTGAACCTTTTTTTTTTTATTAGCAAGATATGAGAATAAGATAATGAGCTTGAGGGCTAAAGAAATGAATAATAGTTTGTGGAAATCAATAATAGTTGGATGTTTGGGGTAAAATATGAGTCTCTTTTATAAGAATTTTAATCACAACGCCTATTTTATTTGAAAAGGAACTAGCCGTTGTTAAGATTCAGCTGATAATGGAAATTCCAAAACATCCGAACTCCACAAATATCCTTTGATACAAGTAAGACTATCATGTTCGGCTTATTCAAAAATTAAGTTATCAACCAAACCTTACAACTGATCATAGTACATATCGTAATTTAAAAAAAAAAAAGATCCGTTGGGGCCTCTCAATATATAAACTTGACATTCTCTAACTCATTTTGCACCACCTACGCCTGTCTTAAGTTAATTTTCTTCCACCAATTATTTCTTCCTCCAATTTTTATCTAATTCTAGCTGCAAATGGAACCATTCACCATTGAGGATGATGTAATGCTTGTTAAAGCATTCATTCTAGCCTACCGTGAAAGGCCTCATGAATGTTATTCAATGTTTTGGAAGAGATTAAAGAATTTCATTTCGAATTAGATGGGAATCCTAAAAACCATAAATGGTTAGAATTAGCCGAAAGATTTGAAATGCTACCATATACGTTGCGAGGATACATTAGAATACTCCGTTGGGTAAAGCGATATCATTGCATATGTACCCCTGAAGAGAAAGTGAATATTTGAACACGTTTATCTTGTGAATGGATTATTATTGGTTTTGCATACTAACTTGTCAATTCTTTTATTTTTAGAATGCTAGAGTTCAATCTCTTTGGGGAATACGTCATGGTGTAACAACATTCGAGCACGAGCTATGTTATACGTATTTGAATACATATGCCTCGAGATTCCTTAGACAACTAGAAGTCGAATGGAGGTAAAGAGCTATCCGTGGAGATTAATAGTTTTAGCTACTAGATGCGAAGTTATTTGAATGAAGTATTATGTAATGATATTTAAGGGGATGCAATGTGTAATAGTTATGTAATTGGAACTTTTATAAATGAACTCCACTATTATCTTACAAACCATATGGTTATGTAATGCGAAATGCTCCATATGGTTCGGCTGATTCGTAACTCCCAAATATCAGTCGAACTTTGAACTATTTCGCACTTTAAAAAATATAGCCATTAGGAACATTACTATATGTATACCCAACAATTAATTCACCTCAAAACAATCACATATTTACTCAAAAATGGCACTCCCTAGTGCTAATTTTACTCTAGATGAAGATTTAGCTATTTGCAAAAACTATGTGCTTTTCTATCCAAAGAAAGGTGAAGAACAACGTCAAAATGGTCTAGTTAGTATGAGTTATTGGGCTAAAGTTCATAAAAACTTATACACCACAACAGGCAATCCTCATAATAGGGATTTTCCGGCCTTGTTTTGTAGTTCTAACTATAAGAATTCAAGTTCAAGAATTCATAGCTTTAATTAGGGTGGTCAATCGATATCAAATAAAGGGTGAAACCAATGCGAAGGTTGTTGTGCGAGCTCGAGAGGAATGGAGAAGATGGAAAGGAAAGATTTTTGAATATGAAGCTCATTACGACATCCTTCGTAAATTTCTCATATTCCGTATGAGATGTTAAAAAATTTATTTTAACGATCGTTCTAAGATGTAATACGATGTAATGATATGCGAGTTAGTTATGTAATAAATATCTAAGTATGAATGAAAAAAGTCTTGGAATTTCTGTCAGGTTCGGCTGTGGGCATCAGAGTGTTGTTCGGCTGAAGCTGGCATTACAACTTTTCAGCCGAACCTGACAAAAACCTGGATTTTCATCAGCCTGTCAGGTTCGGCTGATAAAGGAAATATAATTACCAACCGAACCTGATAATATTATGAAAAAAAACAGGTTCGGTTGTATATATTCTCATAACTTATCACGCGAACCTAGTGTGCCTATTCAATTCATATGACAATAGTCCAGCAACAATAAATAAATAAATAATGACAAAAAAAATTTATTCATAGGTTGAGTTTCGAACAGTCCACCAAAACCAAACAAGTCAAAATATTACATTTCGTTTCATGGCAATTCCAATTTTACCACATCTTCACTTAACCTTTTTTCATCATATTTACTTTTGTCTTCCTCATCATCTGTCAATATAGTTATATGTTGGGTTCCAAATGACATATGCATTGCATTCCAAAGGTCCATTGCCGTCGCATATTGTGCACACCAATCCAAAGAGTAATTTTCTTTGAATTTTGGCTAAAAGGTATTTTTATCCAAAGGAGGTAATGGGCATCCGGGTTGTAATTTGAGGCCGATATAATGACATCTTTCAACATGTCCAATGACAAGTCTCCTATCTTTTATATTCTCAGTGCAAGGTATTGTTGACGGCGCGAATGACAAACTCATATCAAATGAGAGCAAATGAACCACGCAATGAAAAGTTTCAGCTATTAACCACCCACAAATCGGCATTTCCATCCAATGTTCCCTTTTGATGAACATATCCCCATGTAAACGAGCTTCAAATTTAACAAATTCTTCCAGCACCACTTGGTATCCTTTTGGTCCATCTCTCATCATTGTTTTGTAGAAGTCCCAGTTTCGGCGTGGTCTTTGTAACAACATATACCTTATATACTTGACTTGGTCCCCGTTGAGATCCTCATTGTTTGCTTCTTCAAGTCCTAATTGTTCCGCAGTAACATGATAACCATAATTCCCATCCCTTTCGACGTCCTCCATTGTTATTATATGCTCGCGAATTACTTCGGGTAGGAACTCTAAGTAGTTATCATAAATCACATTGGTTGGTCGAAAAAGGTTATCGAACTAATCATTTTTAGGACCTTTCATGTTACCCCTTGTATGTATGGTATTTTTATCCTTTTGTTTGGGGTTTTCCTTTTGTTGGGAAGGATACATCTTACCCTTGAGCTTGACGTCTTTATGAATATCTTTTGTCGGGGATGGACACGAATATCCATTGCTTTCCATGACTTTTTGGTTGCTTGCTTCGCCTTTATCTTTACTCGGTCGGCCACGCTTCCTTGAAAGATTTGATTCTTCCTTCTTTTATGCCTTCTCTATTTCCCTTTTTTCCTCTTCGTACCTTGCATCATGGTACTCAACTATGGATGGATGCATTTGTGTTGCGGCTATCTTGGCGGCTTTCCTAGTCTTTTACGGTTAAGTTTATTACTTGTCCTACCTTTGGGTTTTCCTTTTTCTGGTTCGAAGACATTCTCTTTGGTGAAAGGATAGAGGATTGGCCTCAAGTTGGGCATTATGATTTTTTTTTGAGCTTTGGTACATTCCTCGGTACATCTCAACAAGTTTTTTTTCCCATAACTTGTCTCCCAAATCTCTTTATCGTCGGGCTCTTCGGATGGGGGATGGTCAAAACTTAATTGTTTCCAAAAAGGATCAATATCCTAAAAAGGTATGATCCCATCTTCGTACCCGGCTATGTAGTGGCACGGAAGTCATATAAATTCCTTCATTTTACACAAACATTCTTCATACGGTTGAGCGGTCCAATCTTCCATCAAATTCACTTCAACCATTAGTTTCTTAATACACAAATGGGAGACCCTATATGTTAATCCGTGGAGCCAAGAATTATCCCTGTAATATTTTTGTTTAAACATAAGGTTATGTTCGAATGCCGCTTTGATTCTTATAACATAGGTTTTGAAATAATCATCCATCGCGTGAAACACCGTCACAAACGTGTCAACATAACCAAATAGGTTCTTCTTTAATCGGTGACGAGCCGACTCTTCCATACTTGTAGCTTGGTTGCCTAAGTGTTTGTGTTGATTTGTGAACACATACACAAACCTTTCCTTGTGAGGTTCCAAGAATTCCTTACGTAAATAGGTGATGACACTTGGGTATTTGGGGCTCCAATACGCAATAAGAATTTTAAGATTCTCTTGGTACACGTCTTCGCTAATTGACCATGTCAAAGAATCTCATTTGTTAGAGAAACAAGACCACAAACTTTCATGAGCTTCATATTCTTTATTGAATTCCTCCTTTTTCTTACTCTTTCTTCCTCTGGTAGCAGAAAGCTTCTCTAAGTCTTTCAACTTAAGCGGTTGAATTTTCGGTTGACAATTTTTCTTCACATTGTTCCAAACATGAAACATACAAAGAAAGTTGTGTGCGTCCGAAAATACCATTCTTATAGCATACATCAATGCTTCCTCTTGTTCTGTTGCGATCACCTTAGGAAAGGCATCCTCCCGGAATATTAGCTTGCATTGTTCTAACCCCCATATGTAACTTTCTTTCATCTCGTCTTTCAAAAAGCAAAACCCAACGGTGAATGGTGCCTTGGTCGACGTTTGTACGACTATGTTCATCAACGACATATAATATTTTTTTGGTCTTGTAGGTGCAATCAATTATAAGAACTTGCGGAAAACATAGAGCCAATTGTACGCATTCCGGGTGGGCAATGGAAAGATGTGCCACTTGTCCAAACTCATCCAATTTTTTTTGAACCATGTAACTGTTGTTCGATGCCATCTACATCACTTGTTGCATCACCAAACTACCTTGTAAATCATTTTTCCTCAAAAGGTTTCTCGCGTTGTATATAGTTCGTATGGTGGACTTGTTATTCTCGTCATCCGCCTTTAATTTTCCAAGAATCTTAATCGGTGCCATACATGTCCGCGATATTTTATCTACTTCCACGAGTTCTTTCGGCTTTAACCTTGCGACTTTTGCATGCCCGTGAAGATCATGTGGACGTGGGTGGTTATGACGAAAATTCATCTTCTTATTCATACTCCAATGTTGTTTATGTTTGTTATAGTTGAAAACGATCTTGAAGGGGCAATTTGTTTTCTTCGTTTTACTCTTATTCTTTCTCCCGTTTTTAGGCTTATGCACAAAACCCTTCTTAACCTTACTTGCGCCTAGCCCACTTCTCTTACAAACCATTTCAAACCGGTCTAATCGGCTTTGTTGTCCGCAAACTAGCACACAATTAATTTTGATTCCATGTTCCCCAGCCCAAGACCTTTCTTCCGGTTTAGATTTCCATGTCTACATGGTTGTAAGATCAAGAATAAAGTTAGTAAAGGTATCACTTAAACTTACAAAATAAAATCCAAAATCAATTTTTTGCCTACCAAATCATTTTGAAAGTGATCTTTATTATCTTCATGAATAATGAAGTTTGCCGGAGGTTGATCGTCCATTGGTACAGGTTGATCAATAACGATCTACAAGAATATCGCGAGGTTAGATGATCACAAATAAATTTTATATATGGGTTCGGCTGATTCGATAATCAAATTTTAAGTCTTACCTTTGGTACCTGAAAGTTCGACTGATTCGATATTCAGTTTTTCAGCCGAACAAAGGGTTTTCATTTTTTCAAGTACTTTAACTATATGGGTCGACTGATTCGATATTTTAACTTTCAGCCGAACCATGACACTTATGTATTTTCAAAATTTCTAACTATTGGTTCGGCTAACTCAAATTTTAGCCGAACAATTCACTGATGCCCACGAAAAAAATGCTCAAAATGTTCGGCTGGTTAGTGGTACCATTTATAAGTCGAACTTGGAATTGTCCCTTGGCGCCAAGAATACAAAAACAAAGTTCGGATGATAATGGGTGCATATCGTATCAGCCGAATTGTTCTTGACAAGTTGGTTCCGCTAATATTGTTTCAACCGAACTTAAGCCTGATAAGTCGAACCCTTTAAAAAAAATCCATCTTTCGATGAATTGAACCTATAAAATGAGATTAAACCTTATCTAAGACCATACATGAGTGTTATTAGCAATAGGTTCATCAACCATGTATTCATCTTCGGGATTTGGCTCATAAAAATCATCATTTTGAGCTTCAACTTGAGTTTGTGTTTGAATTTGAGAAAAATCATTCTCATAATCCAAAAAATCAGCCATATCAGGATCTCCATCGTAGTTGATGTGTATTTTCTGAGCTTTACATGATGAAGATTCGTCCTCTTTATTCCAATCATGCTCATCTAAAACCCTAAGTTTTTCTTGACTTCTTCTTCTACTTCTCTTAAACAAAGTTTTTCCCAAAAATAACTTTTTTCCTCACTAATTATAACTTTTAATACCAATGATTACATTAACTACTAATCATTATAATTAACCACTAATAATTAACTATAAGCCTAATCATTATTTATTAAATACGAATGATTAATATTAAAACTAATTGTATAAGAGTAATGTGGGTATTATTAAAAATGGGTGGATATGGGGTTTTAAGAATTGCTGCTAATGGCCCTATTTTGTCTCTATATGGTATACCCACTAAAAAATTGGTATGTCCAAAAATAAATTTCTTACTAAGTACTCGTTATTTGGGTTTGGGAGGACATATGAAATATGGTATCCACAACATATGCGGTAAGATTGCCTCAAGTTGGAAAGTGCTGGTCAATTATATGTCCTATTTGGTTATGGAAGTATGAAACTGTCTTCGGGACAAATGAGAGCCCAAGGCCGTACATACTGTTACACACAATTGTAGCTCTGATCTTGGCATTATAAATAGGCCAGAGGTCACTTGTGTGCAGTATTTTTCAAATTGGAAGCACCATTAATGCGGAATCGAGAGTTATACTTGTTTTAAGAACATACACATGTGTAGTCCAAGTGTTAGACGAGTTTCGTAATTTTCCTCTTGATACGATGATAAAAATTTAAATGTGTTAGGCTTGTGTTTTTTGTTTTTTTTGTATGTGTTTGCTCTTCTTATTTTTGTGAAGTATTAAGCATAACAAAACCTCAATTTTGCAGTGTGTTTGATGCACTGAGAGCATGTGAGAAGAAAATCGAAGTCTTTTGTTGTCAATCTGAATGTTGTTGTACGCACTAGTAAAAACAAGTGTACCAGGGAGTTACTATTTAGCTAAAGATGGCCCTGTCACCTTAAAATTTGGAAATAATCCATAACTAATCAGAATGGATCTCTTAGCTCAAAATTCATGAATTAATTTTTTATTTAATTTCATAACTAATACGTGCCTAGTATCGTAATTTCGAACATTCTATCACTAATAACCATCCTAATGCGAAATTTTTAGCTCTGTCCTTGTTGAACTCCATGGTACATCCTAGTTTTTTCCTATCGGTTATGGTATAGACTAGTTAAAGAACAACATTGTGTCATTTAGTATCCAAGAAAAGTCGAATCAAGGATGTCGTCACGGTACAATGAAAATGAACAAAAAACTTGTCGTCACGGTATAATGAAAATGAATAAAAAACTTGATGGAAATTATTTTTATAGTTGGTCTTTGTGTATTATGATGGGATTTCGTTCTGCACTCGATTCAAAGTGGTCCATCTAAACCAATAAGAAAGAAGAGTTTAATGACCCAATAATTCAAAATTTAATAGGATAATGTTCACCCACCAATCAGAAAAAAGATTACGCTCACCGTTAAATATAGGAACAACTTTTAATATGGTGAGTTTATTTCGCATCACCTTTAATACTGTTGATTTCTCACATCCTTTATCATGCTAGCTAAGGCTGTACATGGTACGATGCAAACCATAAAACTACACCGTACCAAATTGTTTAGCACTAAACGGAACCGTAACATTCATCCAATGGCTTGGGATGATTTTAGTTTTATAAGAACTGTTGATCTTGATACGGCAATGGTGAACTCTCAAAAACAAATCGAAAACCATTGGTCAAACCGTTAATACCTAACCATGGATTAATCTGATTCTAATATAGTCTTGTCTAATCATTTTATCCTTTATAATTTTTTCAGGGAACCCTATCCCTCCTTATTTTAACTTCACTAGACCCTCACTTCTATGCCGTCATCACTTCTAAGTTCTAATAGACAGACACCACCCCTGAAAATTGTACCATCAATTTCAATCGAGTTAGACAAGGTGTCTAAGAAAATTCAATCATAAAGTTCATTACAAAAGTATGATTTACCATTTTCTCTTTATATTCTTGTTTGATTTTTAAGATTTATGTTCAAATTTCCCGTATTATAAAAACTAGGGATTTACAAAATTAAAATATTTTAGGGATTTATTAAAAACCAATGGTTTTTTACCGAACCGCTATTACCAAACCTTTTTTGAAATGGTATTGTACAATTTCAAAATCTTAGAAACCGTTCCTCTTGATTTTGATTCTGGTTTAGCCCAAAATCGAACCAATTTATACCATGTACAATCCTAAGAGCATCTCTAATAGTGGGTGTTAAAAATCTTATGTGGAGGTCTTATTTAGATCTTTATTTGTGGGGTTTTATATATGTAGCAAAAATAAGAATGTTTTGCTCATGAACCATCTCCAATGGTGTGGGGTCTATTTTTATGATTTGATTTATGGATAAAGAATACAAGTGATTTCTTTTTTTCCGATTAGTTTAGAAAAATTTATTTAGAAAAAATAATTATAAAAATAGTTAAAAAAATGACGTGAAGGTCATTTCGAAAGTCTAACTAAAACTTTCTCTAAGATCTTTGTATTTATTTTGGCACCCTTCCTACTTTGTAAGACCTAATGCTGGGGTGTACCAACCTAACGGTAACGTGTCGAGGGTCGTTAAAATAAGTCAAAAGTCAAAGTCAAGATTAATAAAATAAAACGTGCAAGGAAGAGGTCCTCCCTCTTCGTCATTCATCAGAAGAGATCCAAAGTCTTCTCTTTGATTTTCCCTTGTTTTGTTTCATAAAAAAACAGATTATCATTGAGAAAGAGAATCGTAGAAAAAAAAAGGTGTCATATTTTTTGGTGTTTGAGAATGGAGAATAAAACAATATTGTTTTTCTTGTTGTGGTGTTCGAGTATTTTACAATTAGGGCAAGGAATATGGTTGAATCTTCCAGCTTCAGGAACAAAATGTGTATCCGAGGAAATTCAAACTAACGTTGTTGTATTAGCTGATTATACTGTCATATCTGAAGATCACCAAAACATGCAAACAATCTCCTCCAAGGTAATTAGAATCTTTGATCTATTTTCCAAATCTCTATTTGAAATTATTATCATCTTTGATTTGCCTATATTGGTTAGAGTTTAGGATTAACTTCGTGGTTTCCAATTTAAATTTACCTAATTTATTGTCTATTACAGTTGATAAATAGATTTTTGAGCTGTTTTGATAGATCTAGGGAGATTGCGTGTTGGTAGATGTTAGGAATAGGATAGGGTTATTTCAAATTATCTGTTTATCTGGAAGATGTACTAGTTTGTTGGATTTGTTATGCTCAAATTGGGATTGATTACTGTACAAGTGAGATAGAATACCTTTTGTTTGAGGATGGGAACAGGGTTAGATGTCTTTCTTTGTGTTTATTTTTATAAAAGGTGCGACCTTTAGAAATGTCTCAGGTATGATGAGCTCAGGGGGGAATACTTTGATCATAAAGATAAGCAGTGAAATGCATTTTTAATTATATTTGAAGTTAATTGGTTATGGTTTGTGCTTCGGTTGTGGTGAATATTTGCAAATACTTCAGGGTAGATTTCATGTGAGTGCAATTTAGTCATCTATGAAAGAGCCCTCTGTGTCCGAAATTCAGTAATGTTCTTTGTGGAGAGGACTAGTAACATCCAGCTATTTATTGTAGAAAAATCAAGGAGGAGTTTGTATGTTCTTTCAACCAGACATCAAGAATTTGAATCATAGGTTCATAATATTTGGCCTGCTAAACACAACTCTTTGTGGCATGTGTCCTGTGGAAATTTAAGAAAGTTGGGAGTTAAATGGTATGCTGAAATGACATGTGTTCATGTTTTGCCTTACATTTGTAGTTTCTCACTAGTACTCACTAAGAACTCACCTTTAATACTTAATCAATAAGTCCAATTATATCCAGTGACAAATTATTTCTTGCTTGTTAAAATTGTCATAGTAGTTGGTAAAGTAGGGGCAGCTTGCATGAGGATAACTTATAAATATGTGATTTTGATCCTCAATGACATACTCACAATTAGTTATATGAAATGAGTCTTGGTGTTATGTGAGTGCATTGGAGATCTTTTACCCGTGTATATGCATTGTGGCTAGGATGATTGATCTAAACGAGGTTCATAACTCAAAACTGCCAAATCCTTAGCAAGCACATATTCCTTCCGTTGTTTTGTTCCATCATTTCATCCCTATAAATATAATGCACCTTTTATAACATACAAAAAGAAACCAGGTTAGCAATTTGGGCCATATCTAAATTTGTTAACGAAATGTCCTTTTGGTTGATAATCATAAAACTGATGCTAGAAAGTTAAGATGGACCATATGAAAAGAAGTATCTTTACGAGCAATATATCTTCTCAATAATTAGTTTGGAGCAAGTTTCTAGTTTTTATGTAAAAGTCGAAAACTGTTTCTCTGTGAGTAATTTCTCTGGCTTTGATTTTTTGGGACATGAGGAACAGGATGTAGTGTTGACCCAAAAGATGGTTCCTTGAGATTATCATGTTAATGCTGTTCCCTAATAGTTTATGTAGTCCATGGGGGAACCTGGTCAGGAACTTTGACATAACAATGGTGGATCAGGGATACAGCTAAAGAGATGATAGTTAGTTATGGTTCCAGGCTTAACTTTCACATATATCACTGTACAGGATAACCATAACTTTGGTTTACATTTTATTATTTCCGCTAGATGTAATTGATTAATCATACTAGCTGCTTTACAAGCTTTGCCAATATGTCCAACTGGGTTTTAGTGTCTGGTTGGTCCTGTAGATTAGCCATGCATCATTTTATCTTTTCATCCTGGATGAAGTTACTAGTTTGAGTTTGCTATTTATTTTGGATATACATTCTTTTCTGTATTTTCTATCAGTTAGAACCCAAAAGAGCTTGATTCCAAAGATTGCATCATGAGCCTTCGAAATGGAGGTTACCAAAAATGTTGTGTTTTAATAGTTAACTTTGGAAAATGTTTAATTAGACAAGTCTTTTGTTCATTCTTCTTCTGTTCCAAAAAAAATGTAATGTTTCTAGTGTCAGAGCTATAATTTAGAAGGTGCACAAACAGTCACGATTTCGACATAGAAAGGCAATAAGTGTCACTTTCACGACAATTGTAACTAAATGTGTAAAGCTTTCTTATCCTTCAAATTCATTAGATGTCTTGCCTAAATAAGCTGCAGGGCAGGTTCTTGCGAGTATTTGACACGTGAGGTGATGTATCCTTTAGTAGCATTCTTGCCATTGATAAAAAAATCTAGGTAAAGTTGTTGTGGTGAACACTGGATTTGGCTTTGAACTGACATACAACTTAACATGCTAACAGTAAAGTAGTTAATCGTTGGCCTGTATTAACCAACCAAAAACCAAAGTTACGGTGTCATGCTGTATAGGATGTTTGCAGCATTTGAGTATCTTCTTTGTCAGTGCTACAATTTTCAGATAATCCACTTTTAGCGTATATCTTGTTGGTTAGGATATATCGACTTATAACATGAAACCTGGAATCATCCTGCCATGTCTGCAAACAAAATTGATTTAAGCATTTTTTATTTTATTTTTTTACTTTTCTAGGTTACCTCACCATATGGGAACACACTCCATACTAAGGATAATGTAACCAACGGTCAGTTTGCATTCACAACCAGCGAGGCAGGTTACTATCTGGCATGTTTTTGGGTGGATGACCATCATAAAGCAGTAGCTGGAGTAAGTGTCAACCTGGACTGGAAGATCGGTATCGCAGCGAAGGATTGGGAATCTGTAGCAAGAAAAGAAAAAATCGAGGTGACTGCTTGAAGTTCAGATTTACTTTGTATAAATTATTCAGTAAAATCCCCTTTGCTTTCTTATTTGTTATGTTAGACCTGCAAAATCCAAACCCTTGTTCATCCCTGTGGATCAAATGGGTAGGGATGGTGTCCCCTAACCTTCAAAATATTAATTGAGTAAGAAATATTTTTAAATGGTTAATCAGAAAATATTTTGTCCGTGTGATTTTCAGGGGGTTGAACTTGAACTAAGAAAACTCGAAGGTGCAGTGGAGGCCATCCATGAGAATTTGCTTTATCTTAGAACCAAGTAAGTTTGTCTTTGTGTTTGACTGTACCTGCTTCACTTGTTAGAAGTTACATTTTACAACAGAAGCCTCTCATTTGTTGATAAATACCTCTCTTTATCGACAAACAGGGAAGCCGAGATGAGGGAAGTGAGTGAAACAACAAACGCACGGGTGGCTTGGTTTAGCGTCATGTCTGTTGGTGTTTGCATTGGAGTTTCGGCTTTACAGTTGTGGCATTTGAAGCATTTTTTCCAAAAGAAAAAGCTTATCTAAATTTCGACAGTACACTTGATATCTCGTACTTTTCTGCTTATTCAAAATCAGGAAAACAAAAAAAAAGAAAAATCTTGACCTCTCCATGTTTTAATATGGACAACGAACTGTTTAGGCAGATGTTATAACTCTTCGTACTAGACTTACTGCTTTTGTTTCTCAAAGAAATTTCGACGTCAAGTATAATTAGGGCTTTTGGTTATTCTGTTTAATTAACAATCGAACAGTTGTACACCGAAGCATCCAATATAGATTGCTCCAATGGACTGCAAGTCAAAGTAGGGACCGTTTTTGTAAAGAGTTGTGGAGTCTATTATGTATGCAAAATGTTAGAAATAACTCATCAATAAAACCTTGCAGTTGCAGGAGTTCAGAAATACTAATAGACGGCTCTTTTATCCGTTGATTATTTTGTACGACCATTTATTTGGGGATTGTAGGATCCATGTCTCTTTAACTCGGATGCTTAGAATCACATATGTATGATGAAGCCATGTCCTTTTCACTCGGATGGCTTAGAATCACATTTTTTCTGAGATGAAGCCTGAATGGCTACATAGAGCATCTATTTTAGGGAATTATGGGAAGCTACCACTGAATGTTTCTGGTGAAATTCCAGAAGAATTAAGAACGGAGCCATCCACTAAACAACTTATTAGTAATATGATAACTAACATTAGTGAATCGAATAATTATTAACGCTTTGCTGAATTTTAATAATATTCGAACTTTTTGACGTTCTAGACTTGCTCCGTACATACGTCTAATTACTACTAATACGGGGAACGATAAGAGTAATGCAATTATTGATAAATAAAACATATAATTGAGATTACAAAAAAAGTTTTGATGAATGTTTTTAGGTGAGAAAGTATGGTGCTAATCTCTCTCTTCACTTATGGAGGAGTATTATTTAGTAGTGTGTTGCTCGTCATTGGAGACTGATGGCATTGGCATACACGTAGGGCAGTGAGAGGAAAGGAACCTCCTGTGGATGTTTAAAATTTCCATCCACAAACACAACTATCCCATAAACAAGTATTTCTTTAACTCCACCACAATTGTGTGCTTTCCTATTGTGTAATTTCTGGTGCTTGCTGGGTGAACACATTGTCTCAATCTCAAATCCAATCTTCTTTTGTGATGTTATCTGACTTTGATGCTTCACAGCTCGATGAATGACAAGTGGCATGCATATTATTTTTGACCCAACAAGATGAATTTGTCAAATGACTCAAATTATCTTCCTTCCATAGCGTTCATATAATTTTCATTTTGGACCCAACAAGATGATTCTCATTTTGCCCCATCAATGTCAAAGGAAAGCTAGAACCCCTTTCTCCACTCCAACCACAAAAAAGAAAATAACCCTGCCCAGGATCAATTCCAGGGTCCATCCATGGTTTCAGAAAAACATTAATTAGTTAGCTAAATGAGGACCTTCAAGTACGTTGGAGTCCAAAGATGATCGCACCAAAGACCATGACCTATGCGTAAATAATGAGTACTTGTCTCATTATCTTATCCATTAATTTCATCTCATCAGTACTTAATTTGAGATTCTAATTAATTATACAACCACCAAACTTTGCATGAACTAAAATTAAACAACAAACAAAACCATTAAATTAACATCATCAAAGAGCACTAAAACTTAATTTCATTAGGTACGTAGTCAAATGGATCCAAACTTTCTTCTCTCCCACTTAACAAAGAAGATAACTGAATGTATCTATATTTCCCCTCCTATATTTCTCTAGATCTTTCTTAATAAAGATAATAAAAGATCTTTCTAAAATATGAATCTCAACAGTGTATTCTTTTTCTTAGAGTTTATCATCATAGTAGGGATTCTTGTTGCTTGTGAAATGGGTGAAATATGTTAATAGATAAGGGAATCTATCAAGGGTTTTTGTGTGAGTGCCTGCATAGACATATACAAGTGGTTTGATGAAATGGTTTTGCTTTCATTTATTTATTTATTTCTTAGTTTCTTTATTTATTTTTTTTATTTGGACGCTCTTTTCTTTGGATATAAATAAGAAGAGAAGCTTTACGTTGTAAATTCATCACATATTTGGAAGAGTGAGTGAGTGAGTGAGTGAGTAGCTAGCTAGTTTATTACTTGGAAAGAGAGATTTATAGGATATGGAAGTTCAGAAAACATGTGAGATTTTTCGTAAAGTTTTCAATAAGATTAAACCATACTTGGCTATGGTTTCTTTGTCATTTGGTTATGCTGGAATGTATATTATTACCATGCTTTGTTTGAAACGTGGTATGAGTACCTATGTACTGGTTGTTTACCGCCATGCAGCCGCAACCATTGCCATTGCTCCTTTCGCTTTGTATTTCGAAAGGTTAACTCTCTCATCCCAAGCTATGTAATTTCAATTTGATGAAGAATATGGTGATACAATTTTTTGTTTTTGAAAGCTAAGTATAGTGATCTATTTATATATTGCAATTACATTTATCTGCTCCTCATCTTAACAGGAAAACAAGGCCGAAGTTGACGCTCCCTATTTTCTTCAAGATAATGGTGCTAGGCTTCTTAGAGTAATGCTATGCTCTTTATTCTTTACATTTTTCTTATGGGGTAATGAATGGCTTAAATATGCACAATAAGACGCATGTTCATCCATAGGATGATTTCTAGATCTTCTTGACTTCATCACGTTTAATTCAAGCATCAAACAGAAAAAGTGTTTCCGTGTCTCTACCGTGACTCTCACAAAACCTCGTTATCTTGTCTATAAAATGATACTGGCTTGAACCTTTTCTTGCATCCAGAGTTTAAATTTGAAATTATTAATTTGAGCTTAAAAACTACAGCTCGTTTTTTGTTTTAGAGAGCTCACTCACAGCAAACTACTCTCTAAACAAAAACTATACCTGGTTAATTTCATTATGTCTCTCCAGCCGTCCAGTCGTACCGTACGTCTTGGTCTGCACCTCTGTATATATAGATCACTCGCTACCTCTGTATAATTATGATCATTTTCAACAAAATACAAAAAAAAATTAGTGCATGGTTAATATACTATATATTAAGTGCATCATTTTACAATATAAATAATAATTACGAAGTCTTAACTATAAAAGAATCGATTTGTAATTACAGGCCAGTGTTTGATCAGAACTTATATTATCTTGGTATGAAGTACACATCAGCAACTTTTGCTTCTGCAATTGTTAACATTCTTCCTGCGGTCACCTTCATAATGGCAATTTTGTTTCGGTACGTTGTAAATCTCGTTTCTGAATTTGCCCTTCAATTTATATAATAAAAGCTATTCGAAAGATTTTAGGGCTTATGATTGGAATGCCCCAATTTAGGGGTCAAATCTTATTTTTGCACCGATAAAAAAAAATAAACAAAAATATCCCTAATCTGTTAGTTTTTCGGTTAAGTTGGGACAGAAATGCCCCAATCTGTTAGCAAAAATAAGTAAAAATGCCATATAAATATGTAAAAAAACTTAAACTTAACCGAAAAATTAACAGATTGAGGTATTTTTGTTTATTTTTTTTCGTCGGGGTAGAAATAAGACTTGACCCTCCAAATTGGGGCATTCCAGTCATTATTCCATGATTTTACCGTCAATTTTCATCTTCGCACACGCATTGTGCTCACTGTGACAGCGTCCTAGTTGTAATAGGCATAATCTTCACTTGTTGGGACAGTACTATTTATGATAAAGGCGAATAAAATTTCCAAAGGTAAGTAAAAGCAACGCAGTATCTACTTATTGTGCCAAAATATATGTTGCGTAACTAAGATTAACGGAAAAATTAATGGTCTGATTTTTTATTTTTCCCAAACAAAGTACCTTTTTAATTTTTTAATTTAATGTTTTTTTCCTTTTTTTTGTTGTAATTTGGTTGATTAGGTTAGAGAAAGTAAAGATTAAGAATATACATAGCATAGCTAAGATTGTTGGAACCATTGTTACTTTGGGTGGAGCCACGTTGATGACATTGTACAAGGGACCTGTCATGAACATATTCGGAACAAACTCATCCCACTCAGGAGCTGGTTCTTCTTCTTCTTCAGCCTCTTCTTCTGGTGATCATAAATGGGTTGTTGGAACCCTGATGGTCATGGCCAGTTGTGTTGGTTGGTCTGCCTTCTTCGTATTACAAGTGAGTCGATCGTAACTCTTTACTATTTTATGTTGAGGTAGTTGTGCTCTCTTGATTTACATAGTCAACTAGCTAATTAAAACAATTGGCGGCTTAATAATTGTTGCAGTCGTTCACTCTAAGAGATTACCCCGCAGAGCTCTCTCTCACTACTTTGATATGCTTCATGGGAATGATTGAAGGTGGAGCAGTAGCAGTCGTGATGGAGCATCATCTTAGTGAATGGGCCTTGGGCATGGATTCAAGGACCCTTGCTCCAATTTATTCCGTAAGTGAAATACCTTCTCATGATAAGATTGAACTGGTTAACAGTTAGACGTATGAATAGGTTGGCACGCTAATTCACCATTCTTTTAGTTAACAACTGTACTCGATAATAACCGCTATCGCATCATTCTTTTCCGCAGGGAGTAGTTTGCTCAGCATTGGCGTACTACTTACAATCAGTGGTAATAAAGGAAAGAGGTCCCGTTTTTGTCACCGCCTTCAATCCTCTATGCATGATCATAGTTGCAGTGCTGGGTTCTTTGATTCTAGCTGAACAAATTCACCTTGGAAGGTGTATAATATCACAATGTCATAAAATTCTCTTACGTACACTTACCAAAATACTTACTACTCCTTTTGTTTTAACAAAAATGTTACTATTATTTTTTCATTTTAATTTAAAAATAAACTAAAATAAAAAAAATTCAGTAACATTTTTACTAAAATGATAGTAGTATTATATAAGACCAATAAAAAAAATATATGATGTCTAATAACTGATTTATTTAATACGGTGGCTCTTGCAGTGTTATTGGTGCGATAATTATCGTTATTGGCTTGTATTCTGTTATATGGGGCAAAAGCAAAGATTATAATCCCTCGACATTATCTTTGGATAGCAGTGGAAAAGGAGATGACCTTGAATTGCCAATTTCCACAACCAATGGAACCAAAACCATTGCTGCAACGACCATTGTTGACGACACTGGCTATGGAATTCAGCTTCCCAAATCACATAAATAGAAATCCTCATTCTCCCTGGTGTATAATGTATTTTGAGTATGTATCTATATATGTGCGCGCATGCCTTTGATGCACAGAGAGAAGGATTTAATTCCAAAGCTCGTTGTACGTATTTTGTAAGGAATTATTTTCAAAATAATGTATGCAGTGCAGTTTACCTCTTTAACTTTAAACTATAGTTCCTTCTTCTGTATAAAATGTTACTACGACTAGTTACAGTTCCTAACCAACTTAAGAACCTGATCCTATTGTGTGAATTTCGGTTTGAACAGCTTCATTTTCAACGAAACCATGAATCCAAACAAAGCCTACACATCCTTTTCCAAAAGTTTCATTTTATTCTTTATTTTAACAACAAGAGAAGATCAGATCTTCTTCAGATTATTCTATCTATAAATTAGTTCTCAAAAGATAGCCACAAATACTTTAAGCTTAGGTCATCACCAATAATATGCAGGGAATTCTACCTAGCTATAGCAATATTCATCAAGTGCCAATTTGTTGGCAAACAAAACTTTTTGTATCATATTCTACTTTTACATGTTTTGACACCTATCAACCAACAAGCAATTTCAATCAATGCTGGGGTGTTCCATTATGGTTAAGAAGGATGTGATCTTTCCTTTTTTTCTTTTTTCTTTTTTCTTTTTTCTTTTTTATTTTGATAGAACTTTATAACGTCAGGTTGCATTGGGGAATGTTAAAACAAGTATAACTTTTTAACTTATCTTAAAATGTTTTAGCATTCTCTACGATGACTATATATGCAGTACTGATCATTTAAGTAAAATTTGAAGATGATTTGTTCTCTATTAAAAAATAAAAGAAAATCCCCTAGCCTGTGATGCCATATATGTCACCAACGCTGTTATATTGACCGTGGGTTACATCCCGCCTTTCATAGAGGTGGGCTCCCGCAACCCATGGATTGGTAGGGTGAGCTGTTTGGCCCACCTCTGTGAGAGGTAAATGTACGTACCATCCACGTTTCTTATTTAGCCACTTGACTAGTCAAAACTTACAATATCATGTAACCCTTGGACGAGGATTGCACGATGCTACTATATAATCTGGTAAATTTGAGGGCGATTAAAAACTAATTAGGGGCGACTTTTTTAACCCAATTTTATGGATGTGGCTAAGGGATGATCTAGAGTATGTAAAAATACTAAAATATTATTTCACTAATCAAACAATTATCATAAAACCTTTCACTAATCTAAAAAAATAAATAAATAATTTAAATTTTCAAAATGTTGGATTTTAAAAAAAAAATTATAAACTACCGATTATATTCCTGTACCAAAATTTAGTCAGAATCGGTAGTTAATTTTTTATGTAACTACCGATTGTACGTGTGTCCATAGACTTTTTTGTTCCATTTTTTATGCACAATCGGTAAATTATGTAGAGCCCGAGCTACCGATTATGCACAATCGGTAGTTAAGTTGATTTTTAGACTACCGATTATGAACAATCGGTAGTTACGTTGTTTTTTTAACTACCGATTATGAACAATTGGGTTAGTTTAATGTATTTTGTCTACCGATTATGTACTGATTAAACGGTGTCTTGTACTGATTAGTTAATTTCTTTTGTAAAACAGTTGAACGTAAAATCATTTCATTAAATCGAAAAGGCATACATCGCGTAACATTAAAGGAAATGAAATACAATAAATCATTAGATTACACTTAAACACTTAAGCATATAGGTTGAAATGGTACAAGGTACTTTCTTCCAAAATACGATAGCAATCCTCATGCATAAACGTCTTCCCATGGATAGTTTCATATTTGGCGAGAGCCATCACCCACTGAAAAAAACAAATCAATTATAAGTTTGTATGTTTGAAAACTCTTTTTTAATGAACGACTAATTAATTGACACACTTACTCTTGTCACACTAGATTTGGTGGGATGAGCTTCTTTTACAATTTTCATTTCCTGTTTCAAAGCTTCCAATCGTTGAAACAACTTCTCAAACCTTTTCTTAATGACTTTGAACGTCCTACAATTTTGATTTCCGTCTAATCCCACAAAAATCTTAAACAAATGCTTCCACCAAGAATCGGATGTCTGATCCACCATCCAATCTTCATTAACGAGTTCGTTATTTTGGGTAATGTACGCTCTTTCGTACTCGTGCGTTGTGATCGTAACCCACGATCTAACAATGGCAACATCTTCATCAGTAGTGTATGGAGTTACCATATTTAGTGCTTCAAAGGGTCGGGTGAGAATGAGTTGGAAAATAAAAATGAGAATGAGAATGAGATTGAAAGGGATAGGGGAGATTGGGAATGAAAGAGATATGTGAGAATGAGAATGAGATTGAAATGGATAGGGGAGATTGGGAATGAAAGGGATACGTGAGAATGAGAATCACCTTGAAAGGGATAGTTTCCTTTTATAGTGTTTAATTACCAACGAGTAGTTTTTCAAAAAAAAAAAAAAAACGTCGGATTAGTTACAAAGTGTTGAAATTTAAAAAAAAAAAATCGATTTCCAATTTGGGGCTACTTATGATAATCGGTAGTTTGAGAATTTCTTAAACTACCGATTGTGCTTGTACAAAGGCGTAGAAAAAGAAAAATCGCTTGACAAAAAAAAAGAGGAGTTATTTACAATATAAAATCCATCTTATCTAACGTAACAATTCAAAATAGTAGACCCCCAAAGTCTGCATCGTGTGGATTATCTGGACTTTGGACTCGAAGAGGTCCTGTGCGTTGCACTTCGCTACAAGGATGTCCCCTGGAGTAGGGGAATCTTTCTGCAACATCAGACGCCGGTAGAATTTTTTTTAAAAATTTTGATTTCCAATCGATTGTGCTTGTACAAAATGTTGAAATTTTTTTAAAAAAAATCGATTTCCAATTTGGGCTAATTATGATAATCGGTAGTTTAAGAATTTCTTAAACAACCGATTGTGCTTGTACAAAATGTTGATTTTTTTTTTTAAAAATCGATTTCCAATTTGGGGCTACTGATAATCGGTAGTTTAAGAATTTCTTAAACTACCGATTGTGCTGGTACAAGATGTTGAAATTTTTTTAAAAAAATCGATTAAAAATTTGGGGCTACTTATGATAATCGGTAGTTTAAAAATTTCTTAAACTACCGATTGTGCTGGTACAAAATGTTAAATTTTTTTAAAAAAATTCGATTTCCAATTTGAGGCTACTTATGATAATCGGTAGTTTAAAAAAATTTAAACTACCGATTGTGCTTGTACAAAATGTTGATTTTTTTTAAAAAAATTCGATTTCCAATTTGGGGTTTTTTATGATAATCGGTAGTTTAAGAAAAATTTAAACTACCGATTGTGCTTGTACAAAATGTTGAAACTTTAAAAAAAAATCGATTTCCAATTTGGGGCTACTTATAATAATCGGTAGTCTAAGAAAATTTTAAACTACCGATTATGAGTGTTCAGGAATTTTGAAAAAATTGCGATTTCCAATTTGAGGCAACTTTCATAATCGGTAGTTTGTAAAAAATTTAAACTACCGATTACGGTGGAATCAGTAGATATATTACTCCATTATCTACCGGTTATCATACATCCATGGAATTAAATGCATGCAAAAAATGAATTTTTTTTTGTTAATGATCACTAAACATTGCATTAATAATTTTTTTATATACATTTATGTTTAAAATATATATTTAAAATCAACTATTGACCATCCTAGTTCAAATCAATTACATTCTTTACTGAGCTTGTTAAACGATCCCAACGTTTCATGTTGGACTCGTATTGCTTCAACCACTCCTTATAATGGTTAGTTGGGAAGTAATCCGACCACCTAGTCAATGGAGGTAATGAAAAATCATCCGTTAAACTTAAACCGATAAAATGATTGCCATTAACAAAAGCCATACCGATTCGTCTATCCTTGACCGACTCATCACACACCGTCCTTGTGGGTGTAAATGTGACACTAAATCCTGATGAAGGAGGACAGAAAAAATGTAACACGCAGTTCAATACATCCGCTAAAAGATACCCACATATCGGCATTACCATCCAATACCTGGATCCGACCACCTCCAATCCGTTTCGGCATTTTACAAGAGTATATAACTCTTTGAACTCTTGTTCTCTGTCATGTCTATCTCATTCTCTCATCATTTCAATATAAAATTTTTTATCCTCCAATAATTGTGCGGCCATCTTATTTCTTAAATATTGTCATTGGGTGATATTCTCGGTAACCGCCTCACTAAAGTCTCTTATTTGTTTCAAAGCAACATGGAAACCACAATTGCCATCCCTATCAACATTTTCGGTAGACATAACAAATGGTATAATGAGTACAAGAAGTTGTTCCAAATACTCATCGTGTATAGGTTGGGTTTGACTTAGTTGGGAAGGAATCATAGAGACCTTAGTTTTGACTTGTCGTGATCTTGTTCCACCTTGATCCTTCATTGGACGACTCCTTTTCATTGGAGCCGGAAAATCTTCATACTCAGCTTCAGTATGTTCATGCCTAGAAAGGTCACGATGACTAGATAACCATCCCTTCACTTCTTTTCTTTGAATTGACCTCGACTTTTCGGTATTCGGCCTACCCATCGCCTTTCCTTTTATTGGTTGCTGAACAACCTTTTGACAGGGGTGAAGGCTTCCTCTAAATAGTGCATCAATATTTGCTTTTGTGCCCCATTTGACGTAGAGTAACGCTCGAGTATTCGTGCAAATATTTCCGTCTCCACGAACGACGCACCATCAACCGTTGGGGTGCTTGGAGTGAAAGTTAATTGATTTCAAAAGGGATGAATATCATTAATGTCAATCACTTCAATATACCTTCCAAGCATGTGACGACACGTGATTCCAATACCTATCATCGTCTTGCAGTTGCAAACCGTAGTCTCATCATCGCGATCTCTGTACAACTCCAATTATTTTATCATGAAATTTATTGCCCACCAAGAAACTTTGTAAACTATACCCCTTAGAATATTTTTATGTTTCAAATGTTCCAAAGGGAATCTATGCCGAATTTTTTCCCTTGAACCACAAATCTCAGTGAGGTCATGATTGGTGAACTCATGGATTGCTTCTTGGACCGACACGACCCCTTTTGGCTACCGACTAGTATTTTCTTTAATCGGCCATGGGACCCCTCTGCAATGCTTGTTGCCTCGTTCTTGAAGTTCCGGTATTCATTTGTCTATGCAAACACAAACTTATCCTTATGCGGTCCCAACCATTGTGATTTACAATACTTAACTGGTTTGGGATAGTTCTTGCCTCATTCATCCTCAAAGTTCTTCAAGTTGTATTCATAAACTTCCTTTGTCATCGACCAAACTATCTTATCCCATGCTTTTATAAATAAAGACCACTTTATTCCATCCTCGACCCACTTTTCATCCGCCAACCTTTTCTCTTCTTCTCGTTCTTCCACGGTTAATTTACTAATACGTTCATGCTCTTCCTTGGACTTCTTGGTACCTTTGTTGCGTTTTTATCTTGGATATGATGTCTTTAATTGGATTTGATGTTGCATTGAATGTGCCACGCACAAAGCAAATTCTGGGCTTCCGGAAACACTACCTTTATTGCATTCATCAAGGCTGTATCGTTATCCGTTACAATAACCCTTGGAAAATGCTCGCCGTTATAAATCGACATTAATGTTTGCAACATCCAAAATGAAACTCACATCATTCTCAGCATCCATTAAACCCCAAGCCACCGTAAATGTGCCTTTTTCCGAAGTGTGGCAAGCGATGTTCAACAACGACATGTTGTACCTGTTTGTCTTGTAAGTAGCATCTATCAACAAAATTTGATGAAAGCATTGAGCCAATTGGATCATCTTCGGATGTGCCAAGAAAATACGAATCACCTTACCATCCCTTTCTTCTTTTCTCAACGTGTAATTTTGTTTCTCGGCTAACCACTCTGATTGTTGCATAACCATTCGACCATCCCATTCCGTCCTTTTGATCGTTGCTAGCGCCGAATAAATTGTAGACAACGAAGACAAGTTGTTGGGGTCGTCTGCCTTTATCTTAGATAAGATTGCACTCGCTTTCATTACGGTCCTCATAGACTTCACCTTCTCCATTTCCTTTGGTTTTAACTTGGCAACCATTACGTGCCCAACAAGATTTTTCGGATCTTCGTGGTTGTGAAGACCATTAGCAACTCTAAACATTTTCCATACTTTTCCTTTCTTACCTTCGGGCGTATGGAAGATAATCTTAAATGGGCATCAAATCTTCATTGAATTACCTCGGTATATCCTCTCAGTCTTCTTTACGCATTTATAATTCTTTCCCATATGACTTTTTCGCTCGCCACCTCTTTCACAAATCATTTCAAATCGATCAACTTTCACGCAATTGTTTTGAACTACAACGCACATCTTCTCTTTTGCCTTGTTGAGAAGCCATTCCTTTGCCTCCGCCTTACTTCCAAATGTCTTAATGCGTATATAACAAAACAAATATCATAAGCCTAACCATGTAACATACATTCTTAGGACAAGTTAAGAGTGGCTAGGTAGCGTACCAAATTATTTGCATAGTGTAGGGAAGTATCAGGACCCTTGTATGAAACATGATTAACCCATTCAATAATCTACGTAAAATAGCAATGAGTTAGAGAATGATAATCGATAGTTAACTACGTTCACTTACTACCGATTACCAATAATCGTTAGTTAATAATATTCTCGTGCTACCGATTGTTTACAATCGGTAGTTAATATGTATTCCTAAACTACCGAAAATCAAGTCAAATCCTATATACATATAATCGAAGGTTTAGTGTGTTACACCACTACCGATTATAATATAATCGGTAGGTAACTATATGACATTAACTACCGATTATAAAGTTTACAAAATAATATCTTTGTAGGTTTGGAGAAATTCAGTTTTGGGGCGACTAACACAATCGGTAGATAATAAGTTCTCCTAAACTACCGATTATGCAAACAGAAATTCCAAAATATTCAATTTGAGGCGACTAACATAATCGGTAGTCAATAAGTTTTTCTAAGCTACCGATTGTAAAAATAAATTCAAAAAAAATCAATTTTGGGATTTTGTATAATCGGTAGGTAGTAAACTTCACGAGACTATCGATTGTTCAATTATTTTGGAACAAACGTATAATCGGTAGTTTATGGAGTACCATAAACTAACGATTATGGGACGTCCATGGCATTAAATGCATTCAAAAATGAATGTTTTTTGTTGCCGATCACATACAGACGCATACAAATTGGGTTTTGAGCTTCTTAACACAATACCTAATTGTTTGATGCATTATTATCTTCATTTTGATGTGATTCATCGTCTAGGTTTTCTTCCACACCAAAATTTGCATCATCCAACAAATAGCCCAAATCGTCGTCTCTAAACGTATTTGAACCTTCAATATTATGTTCTTCATGTTCAATCTCACCTTCTTCCTCATACCCATCCATGTTTGTGATTGAATTTAGGTAAAATCTGATTCCCAAAAATTCTTCTTCTTCTTCTTCCTCTCAATTTCTATTCCAAAACTATAACTCAAATTCATCATCTAACACTAACTATAACCAAATTAATTAACTAATTAATCAAAATTAACATTAATTAAGCAAGGATAGATTAGCTATTATAGAAAATATATGGATAAAAGATGTATTGAGATTACTTCAAAATAATTTTATTTTATTAATCGCTCCTAATTAATTTTTGGTCGCCCTCAAATTTACCAGGTTATATAAACAGCAGCGTACCAATACTCAAATTATACCCCAATATGGATTAATTCTACACGCTCATGTAGAAGATGTTGGAGATACTCCCCCAAAATTAATAATAATCTATCTATATACCCACAATGATTCTCATAATTCTCTCAATTCCCATGAACAGTTTAGCCCCAGTCAAACCTTACAATATGTTATTTAGTCAATTGATAAATGCTTAAAAAAAGTATTGTTCTACATGCCTCTATGGATGGAGGTCATATATTAGAGCCAGAATTTGGTATGACGTTTGACAATACCGATGAGTTATTTGAGTTTTATAGACGTTATGCAAAATAGGCTTTTTTATTAAAAAGATAAAGAGGGAAAATAGATTATTAAAACATGTAACAAATTTTTATACTAAAAAGAGAAAAATAAATTATATCGTCATATTCCGTTAAATCTCTCCTAGCCTAAAAAATTGACCATTGGATAAAATTTCAGCGGAATGATGTATAGATGACAAATGGAAGATTAGTTGTTATTTTTTAACATAGTCATTAGAACATTCTGTCGAAATAAAGTAAAAACACGAAGAAATCATCAAAAACTCACCATGACGCTTCCTTTTCCATTACTCGCTCTTCTTTTATTACATCATTCTCTTTTTCTATATTTCCGGTAGATTGTTCAAATGATTTTGTTCATAACAACAACACTAATCACTCATTTCTCATTTAAAATCTTGTTGGAATTTTAGCCATGCAATCCGTTATTTGTGTTGAGAGGAGATTTAACGGAGTAATGTTTGATGATTTACCGGAGTACTGTTTGATGACATAAAATTCTTGCTCTCTTTGGTACAATAATAACTTACATGTTACTACAATATTTTATTTTTCGTGTTTGGACATTCGTTACTTGCAAGAAAATCCTAATTTGATTGCATATAGACTATAAAACTCAAATAGTTTATCGGCATAGCCAAACTTCGTACTAAGTTTCGGCTCTACTATTTGATCACTAGCATATTGGTTACTGTTATCATCCGATATACTACCACAATTTCTAAAGTTCTTCGCTACCCAATTCACCCTCAAACAACATATTATATATATTTATGTTGGATCTAAAAATTAAAATTATAGGTTTATCGATACCATAGTTTATGAGATATAGTTATTCCTAACCTAAAGCGCAGTTTTTCAAATCCTAAATTTTATTTTATTCCGATTAATAAACTCTAAATAAAGACATATTTTTGTAAATATATATGATTAAAAAAAATTGAGCTATAAGAAGAGTTTGTTTACAAATTACCTAATAGCAGTTCTTTTTCCTTCTTCTTTGGTGCTTTATGTTCTTCTTCTTTGATTTTATTTGATGGTAGGGAAAGAGTACCTGGGAGAACTATTTTAATTTTTCTGTTTTGACCTAACGGTCGACCTAAAACATCAGCCGCACAAGAACGCAAAGAAAGTTCACAAGGCCCGTCAACAACCGTGCAAAAAAAAATCAACAACAAAATGGTCAAGATATAATTAATACCAGCACCATCTCAACGTTGGGTTTGGCCAACGACTAAACAAAATTATCGTTCTATGAAATCCACATTAATAGGGGTAGTCAATTGTGATTTATAAAGATTTATAGAGAATTCTCAAATATGTTATTAGTCAAATGAGATTTTCGAGAGTCTCCCAAACTCTCTTGTTATTGGATAAAGACTTTTTTCAAGTCTTTTAAATTCTCCCAAACTGTCTTGTTATTGGATAAGATTTGTTAATAGTCACTCAAACACTCTTGTTATTGAATTAAGACTTCAAAATCATTGATTTGTTACTTATTGGGATTTTGGGAGACTTTTTTGATGAAAATAGGCATGAGCAAAATCTCTCCCTTATAGGTGATATTTTGAGAGACTTGAAAATTTGGGTAAAACAGATATAATCCAAAGGTCCTCATTCCTCAGCCTTATCGGATGATCAATTTACATTTAATTTTAAAATATAAATAGGTTTTTTTAAATAAAATTAAAAGATTTCTAATTCAAAAAACACTTCTATTTTTAAATTTAAATAAAATAAAATTCAAGTATAAATTAAAAGAATTTTCTAATTTTATTTGAAAATTTTAAAAATAAATTTAAGAAATAATAAAAAATTAAATTAAAATAATTACTTAATGGTTTCCAACTGAATGAGTAATTATTCATTTGACTATGACTTAAATTCATCCAACAAAATAATCCAGCATTTCCTTCTAAACATTCAATTCCAGCTTTTCTTAGTCCATCAATAATCAAACCATATCTTTTCCTCAATCTTTCTCAGTTAGTCTTAATATAATTTTCGGTAAATTTGGTGTCCGATAGCATTGAAGCTAAGAGATTTTGTGTTTGCGATGACACTAAGCTAAAACTTGACATTCTTCTTGCAGTTGTCACAACTTTATCATTGTATGAATAAATAGTTCCAACTCTAAACCCCGATAACCCTAAATCTTTTGATAAACTATAAACAATATGAACCCTTTCTGCGTCTTTGTAGTTTCTTGTTTCTAGTATTTCTGCAACGCTTATGAATTCTTCGAAGAAAAAACTGACCCTGAGTATATTTCATCGGACACGAGATGAATGTTTTTACGTGTAACGAAGCCGATTGTCTCTTCGAGCACTGTACGTTTCATTGCTAAACCTAATGGATTTGATGGGTTTGTGATAAGAAGTTCTCTAAATTTTAGGTTCAGTGATGGAGCTTCTTTGTATGCATCTTCTAATGCTTGTGGAGTAACTTCAAAGTTGTTCGAGCTGTTGCAATGAATTGGAACAATTTTCACGTCAGTTCTTCATCTTAAGTCTTTATCAAATCTGTCAATCGAAAAAAAATAAAATTTAATACATTTTCTAAGCGTAGAGATATTGATCACTAAATCAAATATTTTACATATTTTTATCTCTACAAATCACAAAGACTCTCTAGAAATCCATTAGATTTTTATCTACAAGTCACAGAGACTCTCTACAATTCTCTTTTAAAATCACTGGAAATTTTTATATTTCCAGAGAGTCTCCGGGAGTCACTAAAATTAAAAATCTATGAAAGTCTATATAAATTTTATTTGACTACCATGTAAGAATGTATATCAATTTCAATTTTATTTTATTTGGACAAGATAGGAAAATTTTGTTAGAAATTGATAAGTGTATACAAAACTTATAGGATCCAAATCAGTTTGAATCTTAAGGATCTCAAACTTTCTATGTTTAAAAAGGTTCAGTACTTATATAAAAGTTAAATTTCCATGTCCTTGACTCAACTCCATATATATTTAGATATTTATTCCCTTTGTACTTTGTGTATATATATATATGCATGTACATTTGCTATCGTTTAGGTTTAGCTAGTGTGTAGTGTACCAAGTGATAATGGGCCGCAACAAGAATATAGAAGATCTCTTCTCCGAACTCTCTAAAATTGCGAGAGACAGAGACTTGGATCCTTCACAAATCAATTCAAGAGTACAAGATGTGACCAAACGAATTCATGATGAATTCAAAAATCCATTCCCTGATATGGAGATGAGAATGGAGAATCGTTTCAAAGATCATGAAAACTTTATAAAATCATTCTCTGGAATGGGTACATTATTGAAGGGACATTCTCAAGAAGCTCAAAACTTTATGAAAGATCCTAATGAATATATAGATTCAATCCAACATGCCCAAGAAGAGCTTCAACGTATCCAAGAAAAGCTTCATGGTCGACATAGGGAACATATTCAACGTGTCCAAGAAAAGCTTCAACATATCGATCCAAGAAAAGCTTCAGGGTCGACATAAGCCCCAACATATTGGACATGATGATAGTTCACCTCGTGGAGTTCCTCATGGTGATAAGGAGTAGGAGGAGGAAGTGGTACTGGTAGAAGGGAAGATTGAAGATGCTTCTGTGGATAAAACAAACAAGAGCGCTGTTAGTAAATAAAAGAAGCATGACACGTGGAAGAAGATCGAGATAGGAAGCAACCAAATTAAAAAGAGCGAGAATCACACAATCAACATTAAGGATATCAAATATCGAAAAGACACGAAACATCTGAACAATGAATTGCATGAAGGACACATATGATCGAGAAAGTTGGATTACATCGAATAAAACAAACAGCATTAAATGATGGCAGATCGAGAAAGTAAAAATAATGATTACTCTATTATTTTGATAATCGAGAAAGTAAAAGTAATAATTACTCGAATTATTTTAATAATCGAGATAACAGAAGTCTATAAAGATAGGAAGACACGTGTTGAATATGTAAAGCATCGAACCAAGAAGCAATTAAGAGTGATCTGTCAACTAATGATCGCACCAGATAAAAGAGGAAATACAAGAACGATGGGTACATCGAAATAAAATGGATCGAACCAAAGAAGAGGCAATCCAAGAATGACGACAAGACTGGATAAAATGACACGAGAGCATTGACCCAAAGAAGAATCGATCAAGAACGATGACCAGACTGGAAAAAATGACACGTTGCACAAAGAGGGACCCAGTAAATAAATCTATAAATAGAAGAAGTCAGACAACAAAGAAAGGGTCGAAAAAAATAGGAAGAAAACCTGAAAAAGAAAGAGAAGAAATTTCTAGGTACGAATCTAGGAGAAGTAATTATATTAAGTAAGGATTTTTCTACTTAATTGAAGAATGTAAAGATCATAGACCGAAAGTGTTAAATTTGAGTGATCATATGTATCGTACAGAGATGATTTTATGTATCGTACAGAAATGATTTTATGTATCGTACAGAAATGATTTTATAAAATCAATACAAAGATGTTTGACTGTTACTCGATTTCAACCTTTAATTGATATGTGAGAATTTGATTGGTTGTTTTAGTCGAAAAGATTTTTGGCATAAACAAGCGTTATGAAAATCTTCATGAAAGCTCCATCATCATCGTCATTTGGTTTTAATTGCGGTATAAGCCGTCGACGATGAGATCCATAGCCATTGTTGAAGAGATGACACTGCATATGTTCCTCATGACCTACTATAAGTTAAAAAGATATAAGTAGTAAGTAGTAAATCACTATTTATCTTTTAAATTATATTAGTATTTATTTATCACTATTCTTAGCTAACAGTTATTTAACTTATGGCAGTCTTAATAAAATTACTATGTGACTTTCTGTTTTCCTATTTTTTTTGTACCATGGATTGGACACTATATTAGTAAACCCATTTGATGCATTTCTTGTCGTAGGTAAAACTTTCAAGCATGCATGTTTTTTTTTGTAAGAAAGATACAACCCATCTAACTTGTTGTCACTTCTTTTCGTATTAAAATAGTAAAGACAGACTAGAATCTCTAAAGGAGAATTATCCAATACTCACAAAAATCTCCATGTAAAGGCACTCAAATTCATTATATCTCACCTGTTTTAGAATAACAAGCTTCTATAAAACCTAATTAAACAAAGAAACTATTAAAAAATCTCCATGTAAAGGCACTCAAATTCATTAATTCTCACCTATTTTATAATAACAAAATTAAGCTTCTATAAAACCTAATTAAATAAAGAAACTATTCGATACCTTGTGCATACAATTTTTTATAAAGAGTTTTGTTATTTTGTGTACCCATACAGAAGATAAAAATCAATCATTGATATCGGAGAATGTAATTATTAAAAAAAATATATTTAATTTATATTGGAGAATTAAATTTTTAATTATTTATTTGAATTTCTCTCTATCAATATAAAATAAATATTATCTCTTTTATTATTCATTGTTTTTCATATTCTCTGATGTTAATGATTGGTTCCAATCTTGTCCACGGGTGCTAATGATTGGTTTATAAATTAATGTGTTTTTAAATTTCTTTATCGAACTTGTAACTATTGATTTTTTAGTAGTCGCCCCAACACGACCTTTACGGCAAAACAAAGTTAACTTTTGGGTCACTACGTGAAATTAAAAATGATTATTATTATATAAAGAGCTAAATTTTATCAAGCATTTACGGTTTATAAATCCCAAAAAAAACACCATATAAATCACCCAGTCACAACCTCATGGGTGATTTAGATCCTATAAACTGATATCTCCCTTCAATAATTTACCTATGGTGCACTCTTTGCTCATTAGAAAATTAGGCATGCCTAGGAAGAACAGAAGGAAGACCTATAATGAGACCCTTTCTGAGAACAAAGTCAGGTGCTGCAGCAAATGCAAGTTACCTGGTCATAACAAAATAACTTGTGTTGGTGGTGTAATTGTCTCTGTTATAACGAGAGATCAAACGAGAACGATAAACAAATAAAGAACACAGGGATTTAACGTGGTTCACTAACTGTTATGTTAGCTACTTCCACGGCAGAGAAACCAGAGTTTTATTGCTGAGCAGAATACCAAAGATACTTTCTCTAGGTACAACGTATGCCTATATATAGGGCAAAGAAATAAACCCTAATTCGACTAGGAAGCGGAAAACAATCCCAGTCATAATACATTACGTATACCGTTTAGGCGGGGGCGCTGCCCCCCTAGCCCCCCCAGCCGGGGGCGTCGCCCCCTGGACCCCTGACTCGCTGACCGGTCAGCGAGACCACCGCCCCTCGGACTCCCCGTTATATTCCGGCAAACAAATGATTCAAGGCATATCAACAGCCTCTAATCTAAAAAAAAAGGTTTAGATATGAAGATGATTGAAGGACTTTTTAAGCCCAATCATCATCACAAGCTGAAAGTGCTGGTGGATCTATGCCTTCAACTAAGAAATCAAGAAAATCAATGACGCATCAATAATGTGTTAGGCTAATTTACTTAGAGCTAGGTTCGATTAAGATGTCTTTTGGTTGTTTTTACTTTTCAAGCGAGACTTACTGCATTTGCTGTTTATTTAGTTATGCTTTAGTTTAGTTTTTATAAGATTAATGGGTTTGGATACTATCTCCGAGAGATATTGTGTTTGAATGTTATTGAGTATTGAATCTTGATTCAATATAGTTATTTATTATTGTTTTTTATTAATTTATTTTAACCAATAAAAATTATTAAACACCGGTAAAAATGCAAAGTATAAAAAACCTAGAATGGGTCAAAGAAAAAATAAGCAAAAAAAAAAAAAACTCAGAAAAATGGGCAACATGTCCAGAGTCCAACCAAAAGAAGGACAACAAGTCCAAACCAAAATAACAAAGAGTACAGAAAATGAACACATCATGATCATCAGACAAATCTGAGATAAATCAAATCAGGGGATTCGATTCTAGGCAAATCACTGGGTCTAGAAAGATATCTAAAAATATGTCCCTTATGCAAAGAGATACCCTTCTTGGCAAAAAAATCATCAGAGAAATTGGTTTCTCGATATGCATGTTTGTTATGAACAGATTGAAGCAAGCTGCATATTCTTTCCCATCTCGACCACACAATCCAGGGAAGCTGGTTACTAATGAAAGCACTAACAGTTGTTTTTTAATCCATTTGAAGAATCACTCTGAAATGGTGATTATCAATGGCCCATTCCAAGGTTCTGATTACTGCAAGGACTTCAGCAATATGATTTGTGGCCAGACCTAAACCATCATATTCAACAAAAACAAAATCACCACTATGATTTCTAACTACAAAACCATAACTTGACATACCCGGGTTACCTTTAGATGCACCATCATAGCATAGAAGGATAAAGTCACCATCAGGAAGGCTAAAGTTGCATTCAATCACTTTGTAATGCTTTAATCTTCTTTGTCTTATACCAAACTTTTGTAGAATCGAACGATCATACGTATTATTCCACATAAGACCCTTTAATCTCACTTCAGAACCTTGAATGAATTATAAGACTTTATGTTTGAATCTAAAAATATCAGGGCATTAATCCTCAAATAAGATTTTGTTCCTTATATTCCTCAGTTCCACTAAAGTCTTAAACGCAGCTATTCTCCAGAGTTCTTTTACCATTGGACTTTTAAACTTACTAACAGTGAAAACATTAGTAAAAGAAAAAGGATTGAGGAAAGAAAATAAACCTCCTAACCAGCTCCAAATTAGTTGACTGAAATCACAATGCCACAAAAGATGTTCAGTGGTATCCTCATCCTTGTGACAAATGAAGCATCTAGAAGCAATATTAAAACCTTTTTTTTTCCAGATTCTCATCATTTGCAAAAGCCCCTCTAACAATTTTCCACACATTGCTAGCAATAACAGGATGAACATACGAACTCCATGTTTTCTTATAACAAAAAGATTCAGGCAGAACATGTCTCACTTTCTCTAGTGCATCAGAAACAGAGAAGATACTTAGAGTTACCACACCATATCATTTTATCAATCCCAGAATGAATAATAGGCAAATCTGACACATTTATGAATTCAAGCATAATTTCAGGAATTACCCAATTCCTATTCTTAATCAAAGAACTAACTTTCATGTTATTATTCTGACGAATATAAACATTGTTAGGAAACAAATAAGAGATATTATCTTGATGTAGCCAGACATCATTCCAAACAGAATTTTTTTTCCCGTCACCCACTAACCACCTAGTATGTACATTCAAATCATTCATAATCCATTTCCTGCCAAGTCAAACAGAAGATTTCTTGCAATACGATGTCCAATCATTATTCTTATCTCTATATTTTTCTAAGAAGACTTGGCCCATTCAGCTTCCAAATTCTGAATTTTCTACAGGAGTTTCATTAACGAAGCTTTACTCAAGTCTTCAAATTGCCTTATGCCAAGACCAACTTCATCAATAGGGGTACAAACCTCATCTCAATCAACAATCACCAATTTTTTATTATCAGCATTGCCAGACCATAAAAAATTTCGAACAATTTTGTCACATTCCAAAATGACTTTTTTGGGCCATTTATAGATGAACATATTGTATATAGGAATGCTACTAAGAACATGCTTGATAAGAGTAATTCTTGCTTAAAAGAAAGAAGCTTACCAATCCATAAAGAAAGTCTTTGATGTAGTACTAAATACCATATATGTTCAGCTTTAACTCTTACAGGCATTAAAATTACCCCCCAAATATTTATCCGGAAAGTCAGCCAGACCCATACCCAAAAATTCAGCAATATGTCTTCTCCTTGTAATAGACGTACCATCTACAAAAACTTTACTTTTAGTAGCATTAATCATCTGGCCGGAAGAACTTTGGTAATCAACTAGCAATTGTTTCAACTTATATAAACTCTGTTTACCACCATTACAAAGATAAAAATATCATCTGCAAACAGCAGATGGGAAGGGTGTATACCCTTTCTGATAACCATTGGTTGAATTCCTCCAGAATTAATCAGGTGAGATAAGTTTCTACTTAGAATATCTTCATCAAGAACAAATAAAATGGGAGATAAAGGGTCACCCTGTTTAAGTCCCCTACTGACACCAAAATAACCAACAGATCCACCATTTAGCAGGATATAAATCTTAGCAGAACTAAGTAAGACAAGAATCCATTTACAAAAAGCATCAGAAAAACCATATCTTCTCAAAGCCTCATTCTAGAAAATCCCAAGTAAGAGTGTCATAGGCTTGAGATATATCTATCTTTATCCTAACATTTCCCCCTCTTCTTTTACTGCCCATATCATTTACAAGTTCAGAAGCTATTAAAACTTGTTCATAAATGCATCTATCCACACATTGTTGTTGAGACACTAACTTATGCATCAAACCACTCAATCTTATAGTGATGACTTTAGTAATGATCTTAAAACAAAAATTATTGAGACCAATTGGTCTAAGTTGACCAGCTTTCTTAGCACCTCTAAATTTAGGAAGCAAAAACAAAAAGTTAGAATGCATACCACTGGGAGTGAAGCAATGCCTCCAACAATACTTAATAGCAGTGTATAAGTCAGAATATATGATATCCCAAGTAAATCTATAGAAATTCCCTGAATACCCATCTGGACCTGGAGCACCATCTGGATTAAGATCAAAACATCATCTTTTATCTCACTGTCAGAAGGAATTGATGTAAGCATTTGGTTATCGTCAGAAGTGATTACATTTGGAACAACATCAAAGATACCAATAGCAAAAGCAACATTAGAGGCTTCAAATTTGGAAGAAAATGGTTAATAATATCATTAGCAATATCATGTTGATCAGTAATAATAGAACCAATTAGATTTTTCAAGTTCAAGAATGGAATTTTGTACTTGTCTTAGCTTGATCTAATCATAAAAAAATCTAGAATTAGCATCACCATCCTTCATCCAATCATCTCTAGCCTATGCTTAAGCATGGTATGCTAGTTGATAGTGGCAACCTCATGTTGACCTCTTGCAGTAACATAATTGTTCAGTAAAACCAAGTTGGTAGGATCTGCATCAGACAACCAACTAGTTTCAAGAACTTTTTCTTCAACCTCCTTTATCTTCACATTAACATCACTAAAAACCTCCCAGTTTCACTGTTTCAAAACCATCTTCAATCTTTTCAATTTATTCATAAAGATGAACATAGGATTACCATTCATAGATTCATTCCAAGATTCATTTACAAGTTGCATAAATCCAGGATGAGAAGTCCACATTTTCTGAAATTTATAAGGACTAGTAGAACGTCTTTGGATAATCAATATATGTACCAATAATTGCACTATGATCAGAAAAACCACAAATACCAACATTATAACACCAAGAACTATACTTATCAAGCCATTTCATATTAAACATAACTCGATCCAAATTATACAGAATTCTTTTTCTTCCCACTTGTCCATTGGACCAAGAGAAATCTAGCCCAGTTCTAGGAGCTTGAATTGAACCACAAGAATCAATACAGTCATTAAAGTCATTCATAGAAGTTCTAAGAGGACTTCTTCCACCCCTTTTCTCCTCAACGAAAGTAATAGAATTGAAATCTCCCAAAACCAACCATGGTTTGTTCAAGAGATTAATATCACACATTTATTGCCATAAAGCTCTCATTTCAACAGTATGAACATTAGCTTGAACTCCAGTAATAAGAAAACCACCAACATCAACAGTAATGCATTGATGGGTTATTGAAATAACAGAAGGACTAGCAATTGAACAATTAAAAAAAAAACAGAAAATGTTAGTATTTATATCGTTAGCTTGCTCTTCTTTTAATTTTTCTGCCTTACTATGTTTTTATGATTATAGAGTTCTCTACCTATATTTTTACAGGTGAAGGAGACAAAATTAGAACATAAGATCCCTGCCATTGAACTTGGATCTATCATATAGCGACACGTGGAACCCAACTGTTATAGTTAGTTTAACTAACTAAAGTTAATTATTTAACTGAAGGGTTTTTTGGGTATCTCAGGTCACCGTAAAATTGCCACATGGAAGTTAACACCAGTTAACTTGTAAACGGATGGAATTGTTTGTAACGAGACTAATTTGTATAACAAAAAATTAAAAAAAAAAAAAACACTTTTTCATAAACAACTTTAAAAAATGGGACATAACTGTAAATGACCCTATAATATTCTCTTTTTTCCCGCTTTGTGGTAGTAATAAAAACATTCAATCGACTCTAGGTATCGATGAAAGGTTTTGAGGATTATCAGGTTTGTATAATTGATAACTTCGAAAGCTAAACGTAATCTTTTGTCCGAATAAACATAAGGCATTAAGATTGTCTCTTTGATCCAGTTACCACACCACCACTATTATCGTCACTATGAATCCAAAAAGTGATATCATGTTCTTTTCCTCTATCGAGTAAAGCAATATGCACATCAACTTTATAGTTGCTTAAAAGCTAACCACCACACACAAATAGAGATAAACTCACTACTAAACGAAGAACATAAATAAGGAGATAATAGAGAGAGAACTTACACTTCATCGATAAAATCTTTTATTAGAATTTAAAAGTGAATTTATTGCTTATTTACAAAAAAAATTGTTTTGTTACCAAAATTATCTTGATGGGACCAAAGAGTCACTAGCCTATATTGTGGGTGGAAATAACAAATCCACTTTTCACTTCTATGTGAATGAGAAACTTTTGGTTTGTCCCACATGGGATAAACCAAGGATGAAGTCTATCCATATTACCACAAAGGTTGCACCTAAGGGAAAGAACTTGTGCATTGGATATGGACTAAGGGAATGGGCTAGTGGGCAAAATCACACATGTGCGGTGCTTCGCACCGAAGGACGCGGGCCGCTGACTTGCGGAGCTTGCGGTATGCTTGCGTGTGTTTTTTGCATGAACCGGCGTGTGCCAGCGTGAGCCAGCGCATGCATGGCGTGTGCCTAGCGTGTGCCAGCGTGTGTCTATCAAGAGTCATTTTATTAAATTCATTTAAATTAATATTTTAATTTAATATTTTGAATTAAATGTTTGGAATTAAATATTTGAATTTAATATTTGAATTTATTATTTTGAATTAAAATTTTGAATTAAATTTCAGAATTAAATATTGAATTAAATATTTTGAATTAATTATTTTAACCATTTGAATTCCAAAACGGTTTTCTTCTCCTATAAAAGAAAAAGAAAAATCTCATTTTCATTTACCCCAGACGCAGCTACTATCCTGTCGTCTTTTCCCCTCTTCTCGCTTTGTTGTGCGCACTAGATTTATTTTTATCTTATTCTTCTGTTAAGTTCACAACGGGCCAACGAGTCTTGCTAACTGGGTTGGTATCAAGAGGTTTTATCCTGGATTCGATTTGCCAACTCTAAAAGGTATAGCAACACTTTTCTAAAGTGTACCTGGCAAATATCGAGTTAAGGGCAGTCTGTTGAACAGGCGACTCCTCTTATCTGTGTTTTGAGTGATTGTCTGAAAATGTGATATTTGCGCTAACGTTAACATTTGCGAAGCTTCTGGTGTTTTGGTTTGTTTCTTTGTTACAGGAATAATTTTTCTCCAACAATCTTAACTCGATATTTTCTTTTCTGTAACAATGGAAGCCCGGGCACCCGTGCTCAATTGTCTTTTACATCACAAGCTCTCTAATCAAAAAAAAAAAAAAAAAGATGGTATACAGAGATCTCTATTGAAAAACATCAAGAAGAAATTAAAGTTTATAACTTTAAGGTTTTGTTACCAAATGATACTAGTGTTGATTTAACATATCAGGAACAACTGGTACAAGTATTGTTTATAAAGTTGTTCTTGAAGACGGAACAACACTTGCTGTTAGAAGAATTGGTGATAGTTTATGGTTTTGTTTTGAGCGAAAAATCAAGGAAAAAAAGAGAGGCATTACCATCGATTGTGATGATCAAGGGAAAGAAATTGATGGATGTAATTGAGTCCTGCTGGGGTTGTGAAATATGGGTTTGGGTTTAATTTTAATTTGAAGTGGCAACAAGCAGAGATTTCAGCTATAGAAGAACCTCACAGCCAGCTCCATCACTTGCTTTATATTCATTATTCAGTTTACAATAACCACCGGTCTTCTCGAGTTCTACCTCCAAATTGTCTGTCCGTGCAGCGAGTTGTTGGGTTTGTAAAATTGGGACTTTTTATGTAAAAAAAAAATCAGTATGTATCGGGTTCTCTGAGCTTGATTTTCTTTGATATGGATTTGTAAAAGAAAAGCTTAAACAAATATGGATCCCTCTCTGTTTTCCGACTTGAGGAATTCGACGCTACAGTAGAATTCTACTGGGCACTATTTTTAGTTCAATCGAATTCAGATGATCCGACGATGAAATGTATCTTAGATCGTATAATTATGCCGGAATCGATATCGAAACATTGTTCTTGGAATTTTGGCCATTAATCCTCGGAACTGTGGTGATTGAAGTTCGGTAACAGAGAATCGAGATTGTTTTTCGGTGATGAGTCCGTGAAAGCAGAACTTGTCGGTGGCTGTGAAGGGAAAAAGAGGATCGGGGAAGGTGATTAGGTGATTTGCTAGGGTTAATAGAAGAATCCGTGAAAAGACCATTCTGCCCTTCCTTCACACATGTGGCACACATGCTTCTCTAGAGTTTCTTTCATTTCTATTAATTGTGCTCAACAAAATTATAAGGGATGACTAAATGGACTTGGACACTCAATTTGGGTTGGGCTCGGGTTTAAGTCATAGAAAGATGGTCATCTGGGGATTGTTTATTTTATTCGTTTTCGTCAGAGGAAGGTGTTCAATTCGTGTTTGATTATGAATCTGGGTTATCTGCTTCTGGTAGTTTTCGGAGGAAATTTTCTTGGTCCTTAAATTGCGAAATTTTCGGAGGCAGTTTTCTTGGTCGTTCTAAAGGAAGCAACAGAATATGAACGAATCATAATATACAGGTATGATTTATTAATTATAATCATAATATATTTTTAATATATGAATCGTATGCATGTTGTCTTGATATTATTAAAACGGTTAAAACACTAAATTTAACAACCGTAGGACACGTTTGGTGAAACGTTGAGATGCACTAAAATTTATACACTAGATTTAATGCATAAAATTAAGACAATTATTATACGCATAATAAAACGTAGTTATCATGCACTAAAATGATTTTACATGAAGCATGCGTATAGTGGTTATTATTTGATTATAAATAAATCATATTCATATTAAAATTAGGCAATATTTTATAGAAATCGTAAGGATTTTATTTATAGAGAAATAAAATAAAATAACGCTAATTTCTATGAAAAATCAAAAGAACAAGTTTTTTGGTACAATGTCTGAAGTCAAATTGGTAACCAATGTGAGAAACTGGTGGGTAGACTCTGGTACTACCAAGCATGTCCGCGGAAACAAAGATGTGTTCACCTCCTATCAGAAGGTAGGGGAAGGAGAAAAGCTCTATAGGGGTAACTCGTCAGCAACACAGGTTGCGGAAAAAGGAAAAGATGGGCTGAAGCTCATTTTTGGCAAAACTCTCACATTGAATGAAATTCTTCATGTTCCGGACATCTGTAAAATTCTTGTATCTTGTAGTATATTAGATGTTAAGGGTTTTATGAATCTGGGAAAAATAGTGTAACTCAGTGTAAAGAGCTATAAGACAGAGGGTTTTTACAAATTAGATGTAACCTCAATTTAAATAAATAAAATTGATTCCTTTTATGTTTGTGTGTCATTGTATGTTTGACATGGCAGACATGGTCATGTTATTCAATGAACAATTTGGCGAGCATAGGCTGCATTCCCAAATTTAATTTGGAAAGTAAACATAAAGGTTAAATATGCATAAAATCTAAATATGCTAAAATGTCTTATAAGAAAAATGTTCACGAAAAATTTTAAACCCTTAGAATTAATTCTCTCAGACCTATTTGACTTGAACACAGTTCAAACTAGAGGTGAAAAATATAATCCCTTAAGGAGATAATGAAGCCATGAATCAGTTCAGGACTACATGCGAACTTGTGGGGGGAGGTCGTCCTCTCAGCTTGCTTTGTCCTGAACAAAGTACTTATTAAAAGATCAGATATATCTCCAAATAAATTATAGAAAGGAAGACAACCCTTTTATGCATACTTCATAAATGTGGGGGGTGGTTGGATAAGGTTTCTATCCCTCCACCTAAGAGGATATAGATATGACCCAAAACTGTTGATTGTGTATTCATGTGATATCCTGAACACACTACAGATTATAGGGTTAGGGTTGTGAGTTCTGATATTTCAGAAATTGGTCTAATACCAATATGGAATCTAGGGATGTTATGCTCTTTGGAAAAAATTGTTTTCCTTTGAAATCTGAATCTTGCATAATATGTGTAGATCCCCTAGATGTCCTTTATATTTGTCAGACAATACTTCTAGAGGAAGATGAATTTGAGCCTAGAAGAGGCAAAAGATTTAGAATAGAGAAATTTTTAAAGCATGAAAATTTTGATATGTAATGATTTCTAGTGGTTTTAAAATAAATGAATCTGACAAGTATGTTTACACTAAACTTGTGAATGATACCTGTGTGATTGTATGCTTGTATGTTGATAATCTGATTATACTGGATACAACCATAGATGTAATTTATTCCACTAAGAACATGTTGAATGAGACTTTGACATGAAAGACTTCGGTCCTACAGATGTAATCTTAGGAATGAAAATTAGAAAGGAATCTGATGATTACAGTTTTAGTCAATCTCATTACGTTGAATCAATTCTTAGAAAATTTAACCAGTTCGACAGTAAACCTGCAAGTACCCCATTTGACACTTTTTGTAGACTCAAGAAGAACAAAGGTAATGGAGTTTCGCAACTTGAGTATTCACGTGTCATAGGAAGTATGATGTATTAAATGAACTGTACGAGACCAGACTTTGCCTATGCTGTGAGTAGGTTAAGTAGGTATACTTGTAATCTGGGACAAGAGCATTGGGTTTCAGAGTGCTAAGGTATCTAAAATACACTTTAAACTTTTGTTTGAGTTATGAGAGATACTCTGCAGTCCTTGAAGAACATTGTAATGCAAACTGGATAGCAGACTCAGAGGAGTCTAAATCTACAAGTGGATACGTTTTTACTCTAAGATGTGGATCAGTGTCTTGGAAGAGTTCCAAACAGACCTATATCGCTCGGTTCACTATGGAATCCGAGTTGATTGCGTTAGATAAAGTAGGAGAGGAAGCCGCTTGGCTAAAATGTTTTATAGAAGACATTCCTCTCTGGCATAGGCCTGTGCCAGCTATATCTATACATTGTGATTGTCAAGCTGCAATTGCTAATGCTAAAAACAGCAATTATAATGGAAAATCCATTTATATTCGGAGGAAACACAATTCTCTAAATCAACTAATCTCGAATGGCGTTATTTCTGTTGACTTTGTGAGGTCTAAGGAGAATATCGCGGACCCTTTGACGAAAGGCTTGTCCAAGGAGATAGTTAGTAATGCATCGAGGGGGATGGGACTTAAGCTCATCAATTAAAACTTGCCATGAAGGATACTCAACCTTGCTGACTGGAGATCCCAAGATCAAGGTTTTGAATGAGACAACTAATTTGTGGTGGGTAAAAATTAAACACTATCAGAGAATTATTTTCTCTGTCCCTTCCCTATGGTGTAGACGTGATAGTGTAACTGCATGTGAGGATGACTTGTAGTAAAGTCTTAATGAGTTCTATAGTTTCAATTTAAGATTGAAATGGGGTGTAGCAGTTAACACTCTTGATAGAACTCACCTTTCTGAATGAGGAAGTGGGTTGCTTCCTATGAGAACTGAGATGATTCTCTAGAGCATTCTGAGAAACGGGATATGTCCAGGGCCAAAATGGACACAACGGCGTGAACTTAACAGCAATCTTGAGAGATATCTCGCGTAAGGAGCTATTGAAGAACTACACCAAACGATGGCAGTTCAAGACATCGCGTTCACTGTCCATCAAGTAGTTCCGGTACTTCTCACTAAGCAAAGGTTCAATTCCATATGGTCACCTATTGCTTAAGAGGTATTTCTCGTTTTCCGGTTTTCTGATTTATCGCCTTCTTCATTCATGTGGGGGATTGTTAGAATTTAAAAGTGAATTTATTGCTTATTTACAAAAAAAATTGTTTTGTTACCAAAATTATCTTGATGGGACCAAAGAGTCACTAGCCTATATTGTGGGTGGAAATAACAAATCCACTTTTCACTTCTATGTGAATGAGAAACCTTTGGTTTGTCCCACATGGGATAAACCAAGGATGAAGTCTATCCATATTACCACAAAGGTTGCACCTAAGGGAAAGAACTTGTGCATTGGATATGGACTAAGGGAATGGGCTAGTGGGCAAAATCACACATGTGCGGTGCTTCGCACCGAAGGACGCGGGCCGCTGACTTGCGGAGCTTGCGTATGCTTGCGTGTGTGTTTTGCATGAACCGGCGTGTGCCAGCGTGAGCCAGCGCATGCATGGCGTGTGCCTAGCGTGTGCCAGCGTGTGTCTATCAAGAGTCATTTTATTAAATTCATTTAAATTAATATTTGAATTTAATATTTTGAATTAAATGTTTGGAATTAAATATTTGAATTTAATATTTGAATTTATTATTTTGAATTAAATTTCAGAATTAAATATTGAATTAAATATTTTGAATTAATTATTTTAACCATTTGAATTCCAAAACGGTTTTCTTCTCCTATAAAAGAAAAAGAAAAATCTCATTTTCATTTACCCCAGACGCAGCTACTATCCTGTCGTCTTTTCCCCTCTTCTCGCTTTGTTGTGCGCACTAGATTTATTTTTATCTTATTCTTCTGTTAAGTTCACAACGGGCTAACGAGTCTTGCTAACTGGGTTGGTATCAAGAGGTTTTATCCTGGATTCGATTTGCCAACTCTAAAAGGTATAGTAACACTTTTCTAAAGTGTACCTGGCAAATATCGAGTTAAGGGTAGTCTGTTGAACAGGCGACTCCTCTTATCTGTGTTTTGAGTGATTGTCTGAAAATGTGATATTTGCGCTAACGTTAACATTTGCGAAGCTTCTGGTGTTTTGGTTTGTTTCTTTGTTACAGGAATAATTTTTCTCCAACATCTTTAACTTGGGGTTGTCTGTATCTTAGAGAAACCAAGATGTGATCCTTAACATTGAGGATAAGATTACATATTGATAGGTTTATGCTTTCTTAACGGCACAGAACTTTGTGTGTTCCATACATATAGATTTTTGTTTTAAAAAAAGGATTTACCTCAATCTTTAATACTAATTCTTTTTCTTTTTTTATGACCAGTATGTTGTTGATCCCTTGCTGTGGTCTAGATGAACTCCGCATCTGGAGTTTTGTTTGGAATTTTTTGAACCCGTATAATACCAAAAAGATTAATGTACTTCGATATTTAGACCATTCAGAAACTGTTTTAGTAACATCAACTCTTCCCAGTTTTACAATATCTTTTCTCTGCGTTATTATCTCTTATTGTTTAAATTACACTAAAAACCATTGTACAAATCTAACAAATACAGTTCTAATTATGGCTAAGAAATATTTTTAAGTTTTTTTATGGATTGAAAGGAGATGGATCACTGGTTTGTCCTGGTGAATCATGCCGATTAATTCGTTAAGCCACTTCTTTACTAATTGGTTATGAAATATTTTGGTTTCCCGGACGAAAACTAATGTATATGGAGTTTCAAATGAAGTTGGTTATGCAGGCATTTCTTTGTTTCTTTGTTTGGATGATGCTGATGGTTGGAAAATTGATAATTCATTAGCCATTTGGAACCATTTTGATTACCATAGATTTTTTACTGAAGCTGCAATGGCCAAGATTTAAAGGATTAAGTACTTAATTTGTTGGGAATACTTTGAGACTGGTAGAAACTTTCTTCACATTACCATATTTTTGGTTGCTTAGGAAAATACGTATATCAAATCTTATGATTATGTATCAGACAATAAAATATGGGGCATTGCATATGTCAGTATGCCAAAGAGATTTGATAGCTAGAAATATGTCCAAATTATGGGGAATGAATTAGTGTTGTTCAATATCTTGTTTGGTATATTGGAGTCTCAATACTTTTGTTTTTTTCTTCTTGGAAGGAAAATATATAAGAAACTCAACCATCAGATTTGTGTGGTCTGATAGGGTATTGTGCGAAAATGGTTGTTACAGCTTGATATGAACCATTGGGAACCATTAACTTGGCATAATGGAAGTACATGTTCTTACAGGATAAAACACCATTGGGATAATGACAGAACATGTTCACAAACACAGTAGCTTTATGGTATTCAATGAGTAGTTTATTTTCATAAAAGACTATATGTTATTTGCACTGCCTATTCTGGAACTGTATTTTCATTTATGCTAATGGAAAAACAATCAAGACAATGATAAAAAAGAAATAGGCCATCTGTTGCCCTGTCTTCTTCGTGATGGTTTTTTTTATAACACAGTTCTAATTTCCTAAATGGAATTCGTACGTGCCTTCTCAAGATTGTACCATTTTCCTTGTGTTGTTTCTAAGGTTATAACCATGTTTGACCTTCTGGTGTAGGTGACAAAAACCGTTTTTTGAACTTTGAGCGGAGAAATGACAGGGAGACTGATGATGTGCCAGTTAGTTATTCCTATATATTTTTCTACCTGATTTTCACGTTTGCTAGCATGCATTCGAACATGCTTATTACAAGTTGGATTGGCTCATCATAGTCCAACCCAAAGCAATATAGTTCTGGTTGGTTGGAAATTATAGAATTTTCCAGGATCAGCATATTCACATTAAGAAGCATTATGGATTTGATTTATGGTTTGTTTACGGGTACGACATCATCAGGAATTTCGATAAATATACACTTATGCAAAGGAATTAAGTACCAACTATAAGTACAAATTATTTAAGAAACAAACTACATAAGTGCGCATATTTTATTAAGATGATCCACAGATAAACTACGTAAAACCACCGAGGTTTTTTGTGATTGGCAAGTTTCCATCATAACTGGATTTTAAGACGTCAGGTTTCTTGACTAACCAGGGTCCTGCTGGTACATTGCTTGATTTAGGACGAATATTCTGCATGTCAACGGATGTACAGTAACATGGGTTCAAGTGTTCAACAAATGTTAAGGATAATGGACATTATGGGTTATGTAATCGTAATTTGAAAATGGAAAGTTGAGGCTTTTTAGATTTAGTAGGTGTGATGAATAGTACCTCGATATTTCTTGGCAAACGTGGATGATTTGCCAAGGACCATAGGTGTGTTAAAATGTACAGTTGTGTGCTGTAAATAAGACCCACAATCCTTATCTTTGAGGATAAGATTTTATATTGATAGGTGTCTAAAACACCTGAATTAATATCAATTGTTTATGCTTTCTTTGCTATTTTTCTTGTAAATTATGTGTTGTACATTTGTTTTTGAGTTGTTAGGTGTAACAGAGTCATGGAGCAAAAGAAGAAATATATGTTAAACTGGAAAAATTGTCATATCACAGGCAAGTGATATTGGGACCCATTCAAGGTAAAGAGGTAGCAAGCTTATGTTTAAGGAGAAGTGTTAAAAGCACCCATCTGCTAATAATGGAACAATGCTGGGGGCTGCCGTTCAGGCAACCCATATTTGGAGAATGAGCGCCTTTAGCCGTTCCATTTATCTTGCCATAAATCTAACCGAGAGAGAATCAATCTCTCATTTCCTCCCCAATTTCATTCGACTGCAGCCGAGAGAAACACATTAGATCTGAGAAGAGTGGCTCGAGATTATGGAGGTTGATCTGCTGGAGAAGCTCAGAGAAGAAGATGGCGAGAGTCTGGTAGATCTGTGAAGATGAAGAAATGGCAGAGAAGTTAAATCTGAGATCGAGGATGAGAACAAGAATAGGTTTGAGTTAGGGTTATTGCTATTGGGTCTGTGTTGTTTGAAATCGAGAGAATGAGATTGCAGTTCGCTGTAGAAAACATGGATTGGCTAAAACTTAGGGTTCGCTGTTAAACCAGCAAAGGAGATGAATTTCGTGAATCTGAGTTGGGTTTAGGTTGAATTTGATTTCAGTGCAGATTTAGAAGTGATGGTGGAGTGGTTACAACAACCTTGAGACCGAGCAACAAGGAAGGTTGTTTTCCAAGGGTTAGTGTTTGAATTGGAGATGAATTTTGGTTTTGACGAGTCTTTGCGAATTGACAGTGAGAAGAATCAGATTTAGAAGATGTTGCAGAAGTGGCTAAGGTCATATGCTTTGTTGGTTGAATGATGTTGCAGTTAGGGGATGTATGGTGTTGGTGGAAGAATTGGTGGAGATGTTCTTGGCAGTGAAGATGATACTGCTTCCATGGTTGTGCCGTTAACAAGTGAGGAGTGTGGTGGATTTCAGAGAAGATTGTTGTCAAGAAGAAGTGGATGAGTTTGTAATGGATTTGAAATGGGTTTGCGTTGGATTTACATTTGACAGTGAATGGCTTGAGTTTTAAAGTGATGAATGGAGGGTTTTAATTGTGCTGGAGTTGTGGGTTTATGTGGTTGGTGTTGTATATGTGAAGCTACATGGAATGGGTGTTGCAGGTGAATGAAAATGGTGTTTGTTGCTGAAGTCCAGTTGAGCTGCAAGAATAGATGTATGTTAGGAATGATAGATGAATGAATGTAAAACAGTGCAGGGAAGGAGTTGAAAATGGCCTGGAATCTCCGGCAAATGACCATAAAATAGACAGAACTCTGCCGGATTATCTTACAGACGAGATAACTCACTGACCGATCCAACTCAGTGAATAAGACCAATCAGCCGAGTCAGACCAGCTGACTCAGTGACTGACTCACCTCAACTTCCTTTGACACTAACCCATTGACCGTCGATTGACCGTTATGTCTAACAATTGACTGTTAGTTTGACTCCGATGGCCGATGATACTTTTCTGGTCACCTGAACTGTTTCCCGGTGGATTTTCCGGCCACTTTCCTAGACTTCCGACGATAATTTTTGGGATGAGTTTTTAAATGGGTTTTTCTCACACATGGGCTTGGTAGACTACTTGGATTTGAATTTTGAGGACTTGACCTAATTTTAGAAGTTGAAGAGAAAATCTATAAAAGGGAAAGTCTTCTATACATATGGGATCTCTTCTCTACATTTTACAATCTGATTTTTGGGAACAAGATCCGTCATTCTTTTTCACACATCTAGGGTTAATATTTTATCTTTTTCTTTATTTAGTATCTCTATGAACTTCATAGTTATGATTAACTAAATTTCTTATTATTGATTAAGGATTAAAGTTGATTTCTCAAACATGGTATTTCATAAACATATTAGTTTTGTCTCAATATTTGTCGTTTGTGATTCATTGTTTATAACTTTTGCATGATTTGAACACTCGTTGGTTGAGTCCGGAATCAATTCAACTTGTTTTCATATCTAATACTAAATTAGGCTTTTCAATTCGAAAAAGTTAATGAATTCTGATTTCAAGTAGCATAAGTGTGGTTGTTGCTTGTAGTGATACATCATAGCAACTACATATGAATCATAACCTTTGTTAAATTGAATTAGTGCGTTTTCCAAATTCAATTGCATTGATTAATCTTATTTCACAAAACATATTGCTCATGGGGAATTAAACTTTATTAGGTGTTTTTTATACGTTGGGTTGTTCTCTATGTAGAATTCATACTTGCATCTTTTAATGTGTTTGTGATGATTTTCGAAAAAAAACGGGATATTCTTGCGATCAAGGTATTCTAGGGTTTTTGACAATAAGAGATTAAATACTAATTCTAGTTATTGATACAAATACATGTTTGTGAATGATACAACTCATTAACCAATATATTTTTAACTCTTGATTACTTTCAATTATTTACTTTGCTTTTGTTTTAGTTTCTATAACTTTCATAAATTCTGAAAAATTCCCCTTTTGTTACTTAAGAAATTGAAATTGAATAACAACAATAGCCTCCCGTGGACGAACACTTATTTACTCTAGCTTCATAATAAATCTTTTATAAGTGAGAAAGTGAATATATTTTGGCGTACAGACATCACATATTTAAATGCTTGAGGGGGTACCTCCTCAATGATCAGGTGAAGGAGTATACTAGCTAAGTTACGTACATTATAGAGTATTCCTAGACTTGGACTTGGGCTTGATGCCTTAACATAATACTAGCCCTTTGGGATTAGGAGGATATACGGAATATGGTATCCACAACTGGAATATTTTTTTATTGCACTAAAAAAGGTGGTGATCTTCAGTAGCTTCTCTAGCGGAGGGTCTTATGTATTATCCGGGTCTTGGTGCCTTTGATGTTGTTTGTCTGATATCTCCAGGGAGGTAGTCGGTATGCATATTTCTTCGGATTATTGCGTTTGTTCGGAGGCTGAGGTTGTCAAAGTATAAGATGTTGCTGAGGCGCATCGTTTGATTGGATACTTAGGGACATACACGTCTTATGTTGTTTCTGTACTATAAATACTTTTTTCGTCTTCATTAGTCTTCGTCGTCTTCATATTTTTATCGTAAACTATCATTTGCAACTTTTTAATTGATATTCTTGAAAATGGATTGTAGTTGTGCCAAGAATGTTTCTTCTATATTCTTTGTCAGAGCTCCTAAGTCTTCTGTGTTTTGGTACTCTCCTTTTTTTGCTTTGGCATGTACCATTCTTCCGTTTTCTTTTCAGGGGAACATTAGAAGTCTGTTTCTATGGTTAGTGATGCTTTTCGACAAGCGATACTTTATCTTTTGTTTATGATGAAGCTCTTGTTGATGATATTGCTTCTCGAATTCTCCGATGTTGCTCTTGCTTTTCTATAGTATACTTCGAAAAAGCTTGATGATTGGTTGATGTATTTATGTTTCAGCTCCATTTTTTCGTTGGATTTCCGAAGGTATTGTCTGTTTATCCTTTGTTTGTCTTTATTTTTTCACTGGATTTAGTTTGGCTTGATGATTGGTTGATGTATTTAGTTTCATGTAAGTGTAATGAATGTCGTAAGTGCACAAATTAATTTACTTATCTTCTACTTTACTAATAATTAATATAGTAGTAAATAAGATTTGTTCCTCGAATAGCAAGGTGTTTTAGTTGTCAAACGTCACATGGGGGGTTTGTTTTAGATTAATAGTGATTAACAAAACTATTAAAAGTAATTAAGATGCAAACAATTGAGAGAAATATGATTGTAGAATCCTGCTTCGCAATCATCAAATTAGTACATTCATCTATTCATTGTTAATCACATATCATCATCAACCGTAGAATAACAACTAGATCAGTGTTATGCCCGAAAATCCATTACATCCTTGGATACGGAAGTTCTCGACTACCAGATTATATTCGTCTAAACCACCTAGTAGTAGATCACTCTAAGTGTAATTTGGTCCAATGCTTTGTATTTTTTGAATTCATAAATTAATCCTAGCAGTTAGACTTTTAGATCAAGGTCCACTTACTAGTGTTGTTTATACACACAATTGCTTTACATAATCCCTATGCAAGGTCTCGTGTTCTCTACTTGCGTAAGAGTTACTAGACTATTACACTTATCTCATAACTCAATACTAGCATTAGGTTAAATCATCAAATCAATTTAGTTGTCCACTTAAAAAATCTATCAATCAATCATAAACATTCATAATATAGTATAAAAAAGTGATAATCATATGAAGAACTCAAAATAAACTTATATAGACTAAATTAAATCATGTATTAGAACTTAGAATTCATCCTCAATCAATAATAAGTTTAGCTACTCATGGAGTTAGTAAAATCCATGAGTTAAATAAAAGATGATCAAAAAGAAATAGTTACGGTGGTGAAAACGCTCCAAATGTGTTTTTTTCTCAAAAGCTTGATGAAAATCAATGTAAAAGGTCCATAAAATCCCAAATAGAAAAGTCTCTTAAATAGTCTCCAAGCTGTAGAAGAACTCGTGTCTCGAATCTCGTGCAAAACTGTTGTCAAACAGCCCAATAATAACAAGCCCAAAAATCAAACTTTCCCATCCAAAGAGAAACAACTACGGTTCTTAAACGCTTGCCACACTTTTGAAACAGACCTGTGGCTATATGTCCGTAGGAGTAAAGTTAAACTTTTAGCTTTTTCTTACACTCTTTTACCCAAAATTACTGTGAATGAAAATTCTATTTTTGATATAGCTCGATCATTAGTTAACGAGCAACAATGGAGGATGTCGCTAAACACTAAACGAGCATAAACATAGTTTCGGCTGCTCGGCTGTGAATGAACGAACTGTCTTTGACAAGGTCATAAATCTGGACCGAGCATCTCCATATTCATATTTTTTTAACCTTGTTTTCTCAAAATATCATAGCTTCAAACTCCATCAAACCACAACTTCGCTTCATTCACTGCCAATCACCCATCGACAGCCTCACTGCCAATCATCCATCGACAGCCTCACAGCCAACCAACATCCATCGTCAATGATTTCGTCACTTCTAGCAGTGTAAGTGCTAAAAAAGCACCACTACCTCCTTCTCACATTGTGAGTGCCAAAAAAGAACCACTACCTCCTCCTCAAATTGTGAGTGCCAAAAAAGCACCACTACCTCCTCCTTCCTCCTTTTCTCTTATGGGAGCACTATCACCTCCTTCTCCTTTTCTATTATGGGAGCACTGTCACCTCCTCCTTCCTCATTTTCTCTTATGGGATCACTATCACCTCCTCCTTCCTCATTTTCTCTTATGGGAGCACTATCACCTCCTTCTCCTTTTCTCTTATGCGAGCACTATCACCTCCTCCTTCCTCCTTTTCTCTTATGTGGACACGTGGCGGACTCTATCCACACGTGGCAGGCTTTATGGCAAGGTGCATTTTAGTAAATGTCATTTTCATTATCCCTATAAATACTAAATCAATGTGTAAAGAGAGGGGGGATTTTTTGGCAACTCCTTTCTTCTATGTCATTTTCCACTGTAACCCAGAAAAATGAATAAGAATTCCAATTTTCATTACCCGTGGATGTAAGTAAATTATTGCCGAACCACGTTAAATCTTTTGAGTTAATTTTACAATTTCAGTTTTTGAATTCATTTCCATCGCAATTTTGTTCTTTGTATCATTTCAAAGCATTTCTGTATCATTTCTAAGCATTTACTGTATCATTTTACCATTTAAAATGTCATTTCTCGACAAATTAAATTTTGGTTGTTGTCGATCATGGAATGGTCGCTACAGATTGGCGCTAGAAACAGGGACGTGTAAAGGATTTATCCTACCTTTATCAGTTGTAAAATCTTCTCTTGCATTTGAAAAAGAAATTTCTTCGAAAAAATCCGATTTGAGGCATAGGAAACTAAAGTTTCATTTTGGAAAAAATCTTGTCTACAGTTACAAAAGCTTTTTCTACAAATCCATATGTTGGATTCTGATTTCCAGTTGCACAAGTTTGGAAAAAGATTTTTCTTTAAAAACTTTGATCAAAAACCAATTTTGATGACAGATTTACAATGGCAAAAGTTTGTTCTACAAACCCATGTGAGGGATTTCAAGATATGTGCTACCAAAGAGATAGATGCTACAACACATGAAGGGATGAAGATTTTCCTGCGCAAGACTTCATAGTCCGCAGCTGCACAAATCCAAACCCAGCTGCACAAAGCCTAGCCCGCTGTGGCTCTGATCCACAAGCATTTCTAAAAGCTATGAAAGGCACTTCAGAGATGCGGTAGCCATGCGATAATGATGCACTGGGGGGCATGTTATGAAGAAATCAAATTTGTAGCTGGGAAATGAGCTAAATATTACGCTCCATTTAGAGGCAAAAATACAAGATAAAATGAAGTGCACCAAGTTGGAGTAAAGCTCAAGCCCATGATGGCAGCAGCCCAGCTGAGTCCGTAGTATTTCCTTCATGCGCAGCAATTCCACACTCAAAATCTGGAGCGCACTATTCATGCATCTAGGTCCGCAACATGAATCGCACCATTCCTGCAGCTCACCTGCGCACTACGCTCACCATCTGCGCACTGCGTTTACCTGCGCACTACGCTCACCACCTGCGTACTGCGTTCACCTACGCACTACACTCATCACCTGCGTACTGCGTTCACCTGCGCACTACGCTCATCACTTGCGCACTATGCTCACCTGCGCACTACGCATTGCGCTCACATCCACTCCACGGATTCCAATTCCGCGGCTCAGTCGCGCTCTAATAGTTTTATTCCTCGCGTGGTTCCTATACGCTTGAACTCAATCTTAAAAAGAGATAAGTATGCTATATGAGAAAAATTGATTCATGCTATTCCCATTGTTTATCATTTATAGTATGCACATATGATGCTTTTACTTTCCCTATTTATCGGTTTAAAATTATTAAGCTTACTTTAGTACTTAATTATCATAAATAATGCAAACTGAAATGTGCTGCTAGTGATTACTATAGCGCAGGGTGATAATGGATCATTTCCATGGACTGCTTTGCTGATTGCACCAGTATGGGAGGATCATTTTGTCTCAGGGCCAGATCATGTTTATCCTGAGATTATTCGTAGCATGGAATGTAGCGGCTATAAACAATTCAAGACACTCTACTCAATCTGCGAACGACTCTGAAGCATAAACTATCTTTCAAGCTGACTGGGAAGAAACACTCCGAACCAGCATCACTACGAACAAATGTCAAGGGTCGTCATCAACAAATTAACCCTCAATATCTCAAACCACACTAATCATAACCCGTCCTTAACCTTCAATGCAAGTACAATAATTTACGCTCATACAGGGTAAAGCAATTAAATGCAATCTCTCATAGGAGACCCATGTAAAAGTCTTGAATATTGACAATTGTGTACATCCGCTAGCAAGAGATGCCTTACATGACATTTATTATTGTATCAGGCTTCACCCAATTCAGGGGATGCTCAGGGATAATCTATACACTCGTACGATAATTTGCGCTCATACAGGGTAAAGAAAATAAAGGCAAAATCTCATAGGAGACCCATGTAAAAGTCTTGAATATTGACTATTGGGTACATCCGCTAGCAAGAGATGCCCTACATGACATTAATTATTGTATCATGCGTCTCCCAATTCAGGGGATGCTCAAGGTCCGCATGTGTAGTTTCCTCCTGTCCAGAGAGAAATTATTATGTGAGTCTACCCTCAATAGAGCCCAAGGTACAATAAATCCTTGCGGACTCAAATTACCCACTCATTAACCAATTTATTTGATGATTTTATTTCAGGTACAAAAACAATATACAAAAAAAGCCTGAAGAAAATAACAACAAACTAATCATTTTATATATTTGATAGTTGTTTTACAGGGGGAATCAAGGGAAAAAATGAACGATTGCCAGAATACTTCGTTAAGCTTCGATACTTCATAATGATTATACTTCATACTTCATATGTGGAGAGTACTTCCTCAAGGGTCGATACTTCATACTTCATATTTTTCATAAGCCAATACAAATATTCAAGAATTAATACTTCTTATAATTCATTCTTCATATACTTCTACACTCATGAAGTGATGCCAACGGCAAGACTCTCATAAAAGAGCTAAGTACCTCATATTTCCTTGATCTACAATTTTTTCTTGCTTTAACCATTTTGTTCGCATAAGTCATGAAAATGACTCTTATTCACAATTATCAAAGGTGACAGACTAACATGCCGCGCACCTTTGAATAATATATACATTCATGCAAGTTTCAATAATGTATATATTTTTCGCAGCAAAATTCTATTTTTGAATGAATCAGGTCCATACTCTTATCATGACAAGGCCAAGCGAAAAGCAATTGAAGTCATTTTCTTAAGAATTATTCTTCGAAATAACCTTAAGAAAAGGGGGTAAATTGTGAGTGCCAAAAAAGCACCACTACCTCCTCCTCAAATTGTGAGTGCCAAAAAAGCACCACTACCTCCTCCTTCCTCATTTTCTCTTATGGGAGCACTATCACCTCCTCCTCCTTTTCTCTTATGGGAGCACTATCACCTCCTCCTTCCTTCTTTTCTCTTATGTGGACACGTGGTGGACTCTATCGACACGTGGCAGGATTTATTGACATGTGGTAAAGGGGCATTGTAGTAAATGTCATTTTCATTGTCCCTATAAATACTAAATCAATGTGTAAAGAGAGGGGGGATTTTTTGGAAACTCATTTCTTCTATGTAATTTTCCACTGTAACCCAAAAAAATGAATAAGAATTCCAATTTTCATTACCCGTGGATGTAAGCAAATTATTGTTGAACCACGTTAAATCTTTTGAGTTAATTTTACAATTTCAGTTTTTGATTTCATTTCCATCACAATTTTGTTCTTTGTATCATTTCAAAGCATCTATTGTATCATTTTACCATTTAAAATGTCATTTCTCGACAAATTAAATTT
>JAJJMC010011034.1:6579419-6591135 GCA_023531435.1 Papaver californicum | reverse complement strand
ATCATTTTACCATTTAAAATATCATTTCTCGACAAATTAAATTTTGGTTGTTGTCGATCATGTAATGGTCGCTACAATTTTGTTCTCTGTATCAATTCAAAGCATCTACTGTATCATTTTACCATTTCAATTTCATTTCTCGACAAATTAAATTTTGGTTGTTGTCGATCATGGAATGGTCGCTACAAACACAAAAATATCATCACCCTCAGCAACCACTACCATCAATCGAACCATCAAACCATCAATCACAGGCATCCTCTTCAACAATGTCAGCAGCCATCGACATAAAGCCCATCACTGTAAGACTCGAGCAACAACAACTATTCTTCACATAATTCTCGGCATAACAAAACATCACAAACCCATTTATTCCACTCCATCACCACACTTTATCCACTACCATCAATCCTCACTGTTTTCTTCCTCATCTCTCGTTTGAATTAGGTTTCGACTGTAACCCAAGTCTTTTAAAGTCTCATATGCCCCACTGATTCATACTCGAACTCGACAGAAGACATTTACTACAATCACCACCGTTAATGGCAATCGTGATCAATCACCATCATCTTCATCTCCCTCTAACCTCAAGATTTCAAACATAACATGTGACTATCTGTGAAGATTTGAGCTAGTTTTGGTTTTGTATTATACTTAAAGAAGATGGTGATGTCGATTCTTGTTTGAATAGAGAACATGTTTTCGAGACGGAGAAGATGATGGTGAGTCGGAGAAAAGAATGGTGTCTGCCTCGAGAGAATTGGTTGATGTAGATATAGCTGTGGGTTGTCCCCAAGAGTAATAACTGAGGTGTGGTTATAATAGGCGGTTGCCCCCAACATTGTTTTATACTCCCTTCCTCCGTTTAATTATATAATTAAGCATAATTTTATTTTTTGTTGTCTATTTATATAGGTATAATTCTAATTTCTAGATAATTTTTTTATATGATAATAATATTACACTATAACTAATTTAATGTTTAAAATTTCCATTAAAAAATAAGAGATAATATAGAAAAAAATAGATTTTTATAAATCCCATATTTTTTCTTAATCTACGATATCCCTCTTCTATACCTATATAACTTGGACGGAAGGACTAAACAATAAGAAGATGACAACCCTGAATAATAGAGCAGATGCTCTTGTAAACAGTGGTTGCCCAAAGAGGGCCGTGATGTTTTGGGTCTAAGGCTTGGCCTAAGAATACTTACGGCCCATCATTTCTCAAACTTTTTGGATTATTATTATTTTTATTATTTTTTTTGTTATAAACCAAATTTATTTACTAAGATGCCCATTGTGTGTATCATTAGAGTTTCCATATACTTAGAGCGTCCACAATGGTAAGACCATTACCAAAGACCAAAGAGTAAAAATTTTACTCTTTGGTCCGGCCCAAAAACAACGGGTACATGACTATAAGTGATTGGGCGGACGGCTAAAGTAGCGGCTGTTGTTGGGCGGTTGTTTAGTGTACCGTCTCTTGAAACGGGCGTACGTATAGGATTACGCTTGAGCGGGGAGGACCAATAGAGCAACGCTTGATGGCAGGCGTAACGCAGACCAACCTCCTGATGATAGACGGACATCCAAGCGCACGCCCCAGAGACGGGCGATGTACTGGACAAACGCCTTATGGGGCGGACTCACAGCCTACCGCACGGAAAATATCTCACACGTGCAGCTGGTACGTGTGAATGATGAGACGGGCGGACGCTTAGCACTACGCCTGGTTTATCAGAGGGGACGTCCGGTTAATCGCCCGTCTCACCAGGCGGACGTCTAGCCGATCGCCCAATGTAGAAGTCGGCTATATATTCTCTTCTATCACCATTTTTCTCCTACAACTTCTCCTGAAGCCTCTTCAAATTGAGAAACTCCGCCCACCACATAAACACCACCAACACCAAAGCACCAAGCAACACTGATTTTGTGAGAAACCCCTCATCACTTTGAAAGGTAATAACCTTAATCTTTACTTTAATTTTTTTAATCTTTACTTTAATGTTTAATGAATTTTGTTTAACATTGTACTTTGATTTTGATTATGAGAATTGAAGTTATGGTGTTTTAATTGAATTGAATTTATTGTGTTTTAAAATTGGGTATAATTTTTTTTGGTATTTTAATTGAATTGAAAGTTATAATTGATAATGAGAATTAGGGTTTAATTCTAGGGTTAGAAGAATTTGTTGAATTTAAGTAAAAATTGATTAAGTATTTAGTTAATTTTAGTTGGGTTGTGGATAATTATATGATTAATTGAATAATATTATTGTTTATGAAATATGGGAACTCTATTAAGTTGATTTTTATTTAGCCGTAAACTTGACGCAGATTCTGAAGATGAACAGAAATGGTAACAGAGTTACAAGACCGGGACGAAATGGTGGTTGGAATCAAATATCAATTGAATCCGAAGGTGGTGTAGTTGTTGATCCACAAATATTTGTTGATTTGGTGAATGAGGAAGTTCAAACACCACTGGTTGATAACCGAATGTCTGTTATAAGGGATCGAGCAAATGTGTTGGTCAGGACAATGACCCGTTCGCTTGAATCTGGGGAGTTGATGACTATTGTAAAACAACAGGGAGTTCTACAAGTGCTTAACGAGATAACAACTTTCTTCTGAAGAGAATGAAAATTGCCCCAACTAAATGAATTATCTACATAGATGTTCTTATCTTTTAAAACGTTGTTGTTTATGTTGTTGAACATTATTAGTACTTTTATTACGAATATGAATCTCTTAATTTACAGTGAAAGAGTTGCTTGTAGTTTGTGAACAACATATGCAGTTGCTAAGTTATTTTCTTTATTACCTACTTATAACAGTATGACAGTATCTTACTAGGTTCATACATATTCCAACACTTGCTTACATATTTATTGAAACTTAACCTTGTTACATGTTTGACATAAATAGTATCTGTTTCCAATAGATTTTGGTTTTGTAGAAGTGAGCAGCTTTATCTTACCATCACAAGATGGATCTGTGCATGGTAAGAGGTTGGTTCTGCAGTTATAAGCCATGTGATCAGCTTCCCCACATGAGTAGCAGTAAAATTACTTATCTTTTAACCACTTTTCATCATCTAGTAAAGTTGGTGGAATAGGTGGTGGAATACCTTGGTGTGAAGCTACATAAGCATCTAACCAGATGAAAACTCCACAGTAGTTGCACTTCACATAAGGTTGAAATCCATTTTTTCCTTTCATTGCTTTTCTAAGAAACAGGTACCCCTTGCAGTTGGTTAGTGTGCATTTTGTACCTTCCCAAGGACAATCTCTGGCAACATGACCAGCAGAAATACATAGAGAACACTTGGTAATTGCTTATGAGCTTGAACCCTCCATTATTTATGTTTTGTGTGAAATTTTTTCAAGAATTATGTTGTTGAAGAAGAAGATGAGAATTTGCAGGTGATGGTGGTGAAAGTAGGATATGGCAACGGTCATTTTATAACAGGAATGGCAACGGTCATTTTTTTTTGAAAAATGTAAAAATCAGACCGTTGGATCTGAATAAAGGTAGCCGTAGGATAATGTTGAAGGCATGTGAGTTTTAAAAAAACTCACGTTTTAACGGCGTTAAGTATTTATTTTTTATTTTTTTTAAAAAAATATCTAAACGGAAGTCAGTACTTTAACTTTGCCATCCAAGGTGAAAAGTGATTCCAGGTACTAAAATCTAAGGTTGGACAAAAGTCGGTAAGAACACAAAATCTGGAAAAAACCCAGGTACCAAAGTCAAATAAACCCAAAAAAATTGAAATTTAAAATAAAATTAGGATACATTTAAAAAATAATAATATATCGGTTAAAAATAAACTGAAAATAGCACAATTAGTTCATAAAAGTTGAAACTTAAAATGACAATGCTAATAAGAATGCAAATTTTTAGGTTTAAGGTATTCAAAGAATCCTTTAAGGTTGGTTTAATCTTCTCTGCAAAATGTATGTCTTCCTAAGTTCGATGTACTGTCTTGTTACCTGATCCATCCCAGAGACATCCATCATCATTATACGAAACTCTTCGTCTGCTTCTTTCTTTGCGTCAAGTTTTTCTTTCCTAGCTTGTTTTGCCGCAAACTTTGCCAAAGACTCAGCTAGTTTTGCTGAAAACTCGGATTCTCTTTGCGCCATCTTCATTTTTGTTTGTTCTGTATATTTGGTGTTGAAGTTTTGTTGCTCTTTAATAATAGTTTCCATCATTTCATGTTGGCCACTCGATTTTTCTCTCCCTGTTTTCTTCTGTCGTTTAGCCTCTTTCTTTCCTATTTGACAGATATATGTGTTAGGTATATCTCCTATGTCTTCATAGACACTGGAATTGTCTTGGCTTGTTTCCTGTATTTCCCGGTTTTCCTCACCGCTTTCGAAATCTTCCTCATCTTGTAATGAATCGAAAACAGTTGTCAATCGTCGTGAATATTTTATATTTTCTAACATAATTGCGTAGCACTCATCATGTTTAAAAAAATTTCCACCAGTAGATTCCTTGAAAAGCCTCCTTACTTCTGCAGTCTGTTTTTTTTAATTCAATTTAGTGGAGGATATACAATTCAAAACAGTAATGTAATCGTCAAAATTAAATGAATAGTTACCTTATTTTTGGGGGCCCATCCAGTATGGTGTTCATGTTCCACTTCCGCCTCCTTTGCAGAGAAAAGTGCCACACTTTACTTATTCCCTGAAATCATTTCTGAATGGAGGTCCAAGTGCGTTGTGGCATTGAAGGTATGGCTTCTTTCATCCCATATAATATGCGAGACTATAATCTTTCTTCTGATTGATCGACACCAATACTACAATCTTGAGATATTGAAAAATACATTTTACACATCGTTATATCTTCAGATGTAATAAAATTTGGACCTCGTGGTTTTGGTGTCATAGTTCTAATCGATTTGGAAGGAAATTATATGAAAAAGAACTTAATTCTTTTTGAATACAAATTAGATAGCAATGAGTTTAGTAAAATGAAAATGGATTAGTATTCCATATATAGGTGTCAAAATATAGCCGTTGCAACGGTAAAAACAACGGTAAGTATCTCAACGGTAACATATCTCTCAGGCGTTACTCTAGAGTAACGCTCCAAAACAGGGCGTACGTCTAGCCACACACTTCAGAGGAGGGAATCTTAGGCGGACGTTTAGGGTGCCGTCCACACTCGGGCGTATCACTAGCATACCGTTTGAATGGGGCGGTGATTTGGTTACCGCCTGTTGGTGGGCGTGATCCTAGACGCACGCTTCATCAGGCGTAATCTTTGGTGAACGCTTCATCAGGCGGAGATTTGGTTAACACCCGTGTTTTCAAGCGTTACGCTAGAAGAACGCCTGCCTCAAACGGTTCACTACACGCCTGATGTGGTTTTATATAGTGGTAAAAAGAGGTTCGATTCTCGAACTTGTGAAGGTAATGATTTTAGAAAATAATGATTCTAATTAACTCTAGAAAATTTCAGGAGTAAGAAAAAGACTAAATAACCTAAAGACGATTTTTGAATAATTTTAAAAATACCAGGAATCAGGAATCAGGTAATTCTAACAACCTATGTGATTAATCAGATAATTCTTTTTAAATTAATTGAAGCCCAAATAATTGCCAAAATTGGTTTTGTTATGCTAACAAACAGAGGTAAATCACAAGCATGGACTATCAAAATTAACTAACTAAGCATAATCCATCAAGCAAAAGCACAACTGTTGAAAGAAAACCATTTTTACTATTCAAAACTATGCAATTCTAATAATAAAAGAATTATAAATAATTATTAAAAAATAATTAAATCACATAAAATTGAGAAAATTACCTTATCCATCATCCCAGTAATTAGACTTAGCTCATGGTGGAAAAAGATTGCTCAAAAGTTGATTTCATTGCTCAAAAAGTCGATTACAAAGTTGAATAATGGTGCAACAGTCAAACAGCAACGAGTATAAACGTCACAGGAACAGGGTTCAACTGTTACAGCACGGTTCAAGCAAGAAAAGAGAGAGAAGAAATGGTAACAGGAGCTGTTTGAATTAGCTACAGATATAACTGTTACTTAGTCTTCTTCCTCAGCGATGGTGGGTGAAGAACAACCGATCACCGGGAACAGCAGCAGTAACCGGCCGGCGTCGGAACTTGAAAGGAAGAAGGCAGAAATGATTCTGGAGCTTCGTACCTTCATTCTGAAGATTGTAAACTCTTTATATAGGCCCTGTGAGTCTTCTAGGATGTTCTAATCCCATTATAACTCGGTGATTTGACGAGAAATCGATAGCAATCCAAAACAGGGATGTGTTCCTGTTCCCGTCCAAATTCATGCTTCTCTGGCCCTTATCTTCGGCTTCTAGAGCTTCTAATCGATTATACGGACCTTTAATTAACTTGGGTAGCTATCAATTTGGCTGAAATCCCATGAAATTTGCGATTTGATTTGAGTCAGAGAGGTTCCTGTTTGCCGATGAAGCTTTGACCCGGTCAACTGGGTTTGACTCGATCAACTGGCTTTGACCGAGTTGACTGGGCTGAGTTGACCCGCTGAGTTGGCCCGATCCAGTTCATCCCGATCCAAGGGTGCCCCAATCCAAAGTGTGGGTGCCTTGATCCATTTTTCCGGGTGCTTTGAACACTTTTTGAACCAATTTTTCCACAAATCTTTATTCTTCTAATGTACCTACAAAAGCATAAAAACACGTAATAGACACAAAATCGAATACTAACTCACTAGAAATTAAGGTGCAATTTAGACACTAAAATGTGTCTATCAAATACCGCCAAACTTACTATTTTGCTAGTCCTCGAGCAAACTACTCTAAAAATAAAGTAAAAAATCCTAACTCACTTTCGCAGGAATCGCGACTACATTTAGCATATGCAGTAAGCCGTTAAACCCCTAGGTGTCCCTAGTGGACGAGTTTTGTCTCGTGAGGGTTTACAAGAGGTATACCCACAAAACCTGGATCTAGATCTTAGCAACACGTGAACGATTAAGGATAGACACTAAACAAGCTAGTTAGTTGGCTACTTAGATATTCGGCTATAGGGACCATTACCCTTTATGGATCCAATCACTGTACACGAGTGTTAACTCAAGCATACTAAAATGCATATCTAAGACAACAGAGTTCTACTCAGACAGTTATCTATCCACACATCACATGAAAAGACTTAGAAGATGAAAGTGGACTGTAGAAGGTCGCAAATGTTGACTGAGGCGCACGATGTTTCCCATATCTGTCTGAAGGTCAGTACCGAGATGAAACCTAGTGTGTCGAGATACTCCCCATTTATTTTCAACGGTTACTACTAACTAAAATATTTACAAGTTCCTATGGATCCTGCGTTCCACGCTTGCTTAGGCGACGGAGACAGGGAGAACTTTAAAATACCAAATACTATATATATATATTTTTTTTCAATTTTTTTTTTTTTCTAACTTTTTTCGAATATTTTTTTTTTTTTTTTTTGACTCCTAATACATGTGTGTTCCCATGGATCCTGCGTTCCACGCTTGCTTAGGCGACGGAGACAGGGGGACCACACACATAACTCTAAGACAATAACATATTATTCATACTGGGGCATGATCTCAACACACTAAATGTCATTCCAGCGCTAATTAACACGTCGATGCTAGGACCCACCAATACTCTCAGAGAAACAGGAAATTGCAAATAATAAAACAGAACGTGATATGGTGGTGACAACTATCATGTTATTTCTAACACCTGAACTCTGTTTCCTTTATGAATAGACCATCTAGCTGGGCACACCAATCCTTATAGCAAAATGGCTAAGTTTCTATCTACTTAGAGTGGTTAGTGTCACCCTGAATTGTTCACATGCTTCTAAATTCCAAATCTTATTAATCTTAAAAAGTCTCCCAATACCCCCCAAACTTAAATTAAACAGTGTCCTCAATGTGTCTAAAAACTGCACGAAAAGGAATTAGGGAAAGATGTTACCGTGTTGCATGAGCATAAGTTACCTCTTTAAATCATATAGCAATAATCGGAACAACTGTGGATCATCTGAATCAAATAGTGTTATCCACAATAGAAGAAAACAGCAGCAAGCTACGAAGATAAACATTCTGAACACAATTCGATCCCTATTTAGGTAAAACACATCGACCAGAGGATGGGTTTTTGGCAACTTAATTTTTTTCTGAACAGGAGGATCAATGGATCTAGCTTGAAGATGATTTTGTACCATGGCAGATGTGCATATGTCAGGTCCCAAGCTAGGGACCTTCCTAAGAGTTAATGGCATAGCACATGGAGAATGACAGTCACCCCCAAACTTAGAGTTTTCAGTGTCTCTAGATAGACTAATAACACTATCATTATCGTTATCAATTCTATAGTCGGCTAGGCATTTCTCTAATGGATCGTCTAATGGGTCGAGCCTACGCTGCATCTCCCTAGACGGTTTGGAATCCTCCTCTGAATGGATCTGGTGCATACAGACTGTTGGTCTAATTCCCTTAATATCTGCTACGGTCCCTCCTAAGGCTTTCTTATTGTCCTGAAGCACGGTTACTAGCCTATTCTCTTGGTCACTATCCAACTCTGAAGCTACAATCACAGGTAAGGTCTCTGTTGGGCCTAACTCATCAAACTCTAATCCAAAGTTGGCTAGAAATTCTTCTAACGGGTCTTCTATCAGAGTGTTTGGTAATGACTCCTGAACTGGGGTCTCTACAATGTTGACGGTCTCTAAGGTGGGGTCATCAAGCTCAGGTGGTTGATTACTAATGTTGAAGATATTCAGCTCAATAGTCATGTTACCAAAAGACAAGTTCATAACACCGTTACGACAGTTAATGATCGCATTAGATGTTGCTAAAAATGGGCGACCTAGTATAACTGGTATATGATTCTCTGGATCAGGCACAGGTCTGGTATCAAGCACAACAAAGTCCACTGGATAAATAAATTTATCTACTTCAATCAAAACATCCTCTATGACACCACGAGGAATTTTCACAGACCTATCAGCTAACTGCAAAGTCATCTGGGTAGGTTTCAAATCGCCTAATCCTAGCTGGAGGTACACATGGTACGGCAGTAAGTTCACACTGGCTCCTAAATCGAGTAAAGCTCTTTCTACCCGGTAGTTTCCTATTGTGCAAGCTATGGTTGGGGAACCTGGGTCTTTGTACTTTAGGGCCGTACTACTCTGCATAATTGAACTTACATGACTAGCTAGAAAAACTTTCTTATGTACGCTAAGTTTTCGCTTTCGCGTACACATGTCCTTGAGAAACTTGGAATAAGCAGGAATCTGCCTAATTGCATCTAATAATGGAAGGTTGATAGTGACTTTCTTAAACACTTCCATTATTTCATTAAAATTGGATTCCCTCCTAGTAGGTGCTAACAACCTTGGATATGGGGCTCTAGGCATAAAATCGGTTCTCTGAGGGTTTGCCTCAGGCTCTTCAGAGGCTTTATCAGTCTCTTCAACTATTGGGTCAGGGTGAACTACAGTTTGTTCACTATCAGGCCTAGTTACCTTGTTATCCACTACCTTACCATTCCTAAGGGTACTAATTGCATTCACATGACTGGATGGTTTCTCACCAGTCAACATTCCATTGGATCCTCTAGGATTTGGTTCGGGTTGACTAGGGAACCTACCAAGTTCTCGCTCTCTCAGAGCCACAGCAATGTCACTGACTTGGGTTTGTAAACTAGAGATAGCTTTTTCTAAGGTATGGAATCTCTGCTCATTCTTTTCGTCATTGCTGGGATGAGTTGGACCAGCCGAATTCTTATAACTGAAGCCCGGAGGACCTTTAGCATTACTAAACTGACCTTGATCCTGGCCTTTCGACCAGGAAAGGTTTGGGTGGTTTTTCCAGCCAAGGTTATAAGATTCCGAATATGAGTCGAACTTTCTTTGGTTATCAAATCTAGTGTTATTATAAAGAGCAAAAGCCTGCTCTTCGAATTGGTTGGCTTCTGAACTACTAGCTTGATTCAGTTCGACCAGTTCTAGCCTCCTAGATAAGGCTTCTATTTGGGCCTTTGGATCGAAAGATCCTTCTACCCTATTAACATTTCCTCTTCCTAGAAGAATTGTTCTTATTGGCTCTCTACTGCTCTCCCACTGCTGGGTCTTCTCGGCGATGTCCCTCAGAAGTTTCATCGCCTCAGCAGGAGTCTTACTGTCGAACCCTCCGGTTGACAAAGACTCGACCAAGGTTATAGATGCATAATCTAAACCGTCATAGAGGATTTGAACTAGCCTTAATTCCTCTATTCCGTGGTCTGGGCATTGGGACAATAAGTCATTGAACCTTTCTACATACACATACAGAGACTCTCCCTCTAGCTGGGAAAACGTGCATATTTTCTGCCTAACAGACGAAATTTTGTTCCTAGGAAAGAACTTCTGAATAAATGCTGAAGTAAGTTGGGCAAAGGATTCAATTGACTGAGGAGCCAAGCTATACAGCCACGACTTGGCTTTATCTCTTAGTGAAAAGGGAAATAGTCTAAGTTTAATAGACTCGTCATTCAAGTCACTAATTCTGATCGTGCTACATATTTCCTCGAATTCCCTAACATGAAAATAGGGATTTTCGTTTTCTTTTCCTAAGAATGATGGGAGCATCTGGATAATCCCTGGTTTCAGTTCGTAGCTCGCTTCAGTAGCGGCTAACTTGATGCAAGATGGACGTAAGGTCCGGGTTGGATTCAACAAATCCTTCAGAGACGTCATTGCTGACACAGTCTCGGGAGTGACTAGTTCACTCTCAGTTGGATTCTCAAGGTCAAGGTGAACTACAAGTCTTCCACTGATTAACCTACCTTGAGGGTCTCTATTCCAAGTTCGCCTTAAGGGCGTTCTTGGCATGCAAAAATTAAATCAAACACAATCGTGCCCTGACTCAACCAAATCAAACCTAAATCTAGCAAACAACAAGCATGATGGTTCCACTTAGATTGTCTCTAGACCAGCTTCTATTCTTTTAGAAGGCAACTGGTTACAATTTTAGCGAATCTCTCTGAGCGATCCGAGTTAAATCAAGTTGAAGAGAAACAGGAGAAGCTCAATGCAGCTTTGATACCCCTGTCTCTTTGGCAACGCTTCCCTGGGTTACAAGGCGGCTCTAATCAACTTTAATTTAATCTTCCTGCTTTTTGAGTTAAGCTAATAAGGAAACCAATACAGTCCTTCCAACCGATTTTCCTATAAGCTCGTTACCTTATCGGTCTCTTTCTAGTCAAGATTTTAAGCTTAGGTTCGTGTAGGTTTCGTTTTCCTAAGGCGGGCAAGAAGGAGACGGTGATGAAATCCGAAACCTTATCTTGTATGGCCAGGCCTTGCCCTTTACTATGTAGAAATTAAGTTCCGTATTCAGTCCTCAGCATATATGCATACAAAGGCGTCCAGAAAACCCACTGACAGGAGATTCGTGGGTTGGTCGAAATTTACCTCCCGTTCTAGACGGGCGACGAACCGTTGAAGTCGACTCGGGCCACTAATATCCTTTTTAATAGTGTGCGAACCCGAGGGGCCGAGACAATATCGTAATTGTCGTCCGTCCCTGCACACAGTTTGATATTCAAAATTACCCTTCCGTAGGGTTTAAAAATAAAATGTCCAAAAGTGTCCAAAAAGAAAATAAAAATTACAGAATTAATAAAAACCCTAATACAATTTTCTAAACTAATTAAAACTAATTAAAACTAATTAAAA